>MU185747.1:105350-182115 GCA_016904865.1 Pissodes strobi | reverse complement strand
TCGCTTATAGTTTATCGCAAAAGCAGCATGTTTTTGTAGTAAAATGTCATGGTCAAGCCTGGCAAATGCCTTTATTAGATCCGTATAATGACATCAGTCTGAGTTTTGCTTTAAATTTTTTTGGCCATATGCCGAGTGATAACAGAAAGATTTGTCATAGTTGAAACCATGTTAACGAGGCGAAATAGCATTTTTGACAGTTACTTATGGAAATGTTCTAAATTCTGCCCTATTCTCAAAAAGGGTATTCGAAATATTATAAAAAATTACAGATGCATCTCTATCATTTATAATTGCTGCAACGTTGTCAAGATACTGCTAGAGCGTGAAATTTATCATCATGTGAATAATGCTTTTTCTCCTCGTCAACAAGGTTTCATGAAAAATCGATCAACTGTTACTAATCACGCAGCATAGAGCGGAAAATACTGACAGCAGGACTCAATCCTATCCATCGAACAAGGTCGTATCTTATTAATTGAACCACATAATGCATATATTATATTGGACAGATTCAGGTCTGAGAAATCTTGTCACATCGGGAGTTTCTCAGGGATCCAATCTCGGACCATTATTATTCATTTTGATGAATTATATTTATCATGTAGCTTATTTACTGTATGCTGATGATATGAAAATCTACAGATCAATAACAAACACTGTGGGTGGCTGTCATGAAATTTGAACCACGCTGATGAGTGGTACCGAATAAGAGGGTGTTTAATTTTCATATTGTAATGATGATTGTCCACGTGAGAAACCCGTTACGTTTACCGATCAAGGAGTTAAACTTGATTAAATATTTCATTTTAATCATTACATTGATGGCATTACACGTTCTTCAGCTAGTCATATGTTTGCATTTATAGTTTTAATCAATCAGGATTTTGCCGATATTAAGATTCTGAAATATCTAAGTTATGCGTTTGTGAGACCTAAGCTGAGATATGTCTCCATTTTATAGAGCCAATACTATAAAGTCCATACTAACAAATTCGAGGCCATGCAAAAACGATTTCTAAAATAATTAAATTATAGTATTTTCTACTATTGACATTGACTCTTTAAGTCTTGATGTCGAAAGAAAATATGTTGTTACAGATTTTAAACTTTGCAAAATAGCATTAATTGTCAGGTTTTGTTACAGATGTCAGATGACAACAACTAAGAAAAAAAAATTCACCGAACTCTACCTTAAATGTCCCCCAAAGCAAGGATGTCCCCACCAAATCTTACATTAACACTACCATGGTAGAAATTAAGTTTCATCATCGTGATATTCCTAAAATCCTCAATGATCTAGATATGTAAAAGGCATCAGGATCGAACGGAATACCTGTCATCGTATTAAAGAACTGCGCCATCAAACTAATACCCATTTTTGCCAAACTTTTTCCCTGTCTCGTCGAAAATACATTTGCCCATCTTCTTAAAATGTCGCTCGAGTGCATCCTGTTCGAAAAATGCAAGAAAAACCACGCCCTTAAACTTAATTGCCTTGCTTTCAATAACCTCCAGTCATGGAACGTGTAGTCAATCAGCAAGTACTCAAGCACCTCGAGACCAACAGAATAATTAACGACCACTAATAATGTCAAAGTCAAAGTCAAAAAATCTGATCTCATTTACAAAGCTGAAAGAGATAAAAAAAGAACGCAATACTTAACCAAACACACATACATTACATTTTTAAATGTTTAAGAGAAAGTTAATATACATTACTAATTATCATTATAGAATTCCTCCAGAGAATAATAGGCCTTTAAAAGCAAAAGACTCTTTACTTCTCTGGAAAAAATTCTGACATTATCCAGGCTTTTAATCTCAAGAGGCAGGCGGTTATAAAGCTTTATGCTCTCATATATTATGGAGTTCTTGGTTAGTGCGCTTCTCGGGATGCCCAAACTCAGATTGGAGCCATTGAATCTAGTAACTCTTAGATTGATATTATTATTAAGGCTTCTATATTTTTTATGTACCATTTCAACCGTAAGCAAAATAAAAAGACAAGTTAATGTTAGAATCTTCTCCCGTATGAAGAGTGGACGCCAATGTTCCCTGCAACCAACCCCATATAGAAGTCTAACAACTCTTTTTTGTAAAATGAACACTTTGAGAATAAGTTGATGGCTGGCAAATCCCAAAAATTGAATGTTGTACCTAAGGTGAAATTCGACAAGTGCAAAATATACACCTCTTGCAACATTATGGCCCAACTCATTCCTTACAGGTCGTAAGGCAAAACATGCGGAGGCTATCCTTTTGCGCAGACCATGGATATGCTCTTTAAAATTGAGTTTTGAGTCTATCACTAATCCCAGAAACGTTGAAGACTCCCTAGTAATAAGAGTCTGATTGTTTAAATTTATGTCATCAACAGTACTTAAAAGAAATTAAATTAATTTTTGAAATATTAAAAGTTAATTTGTTGCTATCACACCACTGCTTAACTAAGAGAATGTCACGGTTGATAGTATCCTCCAGAATAACTTTATCAGTACCCAACCACAGGATAGTAGTATCGTCAGCAAATAAAGTAATTAATGCATTGATATTGATATACGCAAAATCATTAATGTAAATCAGGAACAACAATGGCCCCAGGACTGAGCCCTGAGGAACCCCATGCTCAATGATTCGTACTGATGATACATCCCCGTCGTTTTTCACAACCTGTCTTCTATGGGAAAGAAATGAACGCAACCAACTTAACGTGTTGCCGCTGAAGCCATAAAGTAAAAGCTTCCGCAACAATACACAGTCGAACGCTTTGGCAAAATCGCAAAAAACTGCCGCCACTATTTCTCCCTCATTCAAGCCAAAATACAATCCCTGAAGAAAGCTGAACACTGCATCGCTAGCACTTTTTTTTTATCTTGAAAGCCAAACTGATTCACATTGAGTAATTTCTGCTTCTCGAGAAAAGACAACATTCTCGATTTTACAAGCTTTTCGATACTTTTTGAAAGAATAGGTAATAATGATATTGGACGGTAACACGATGGATCAGTAGTAATGCCACCCTTAAAAAGAGGTTTCACAACTGCCGTTTTTAGACTTGCCAGAAAAATACCCTTATCAAAAGAAACATTTATAAACCCAGCGAGTACATCAGGTAAATTATCAAATATTTTTACTGAAATATCATCAATTCGTGAAGAGTTCCTATTTTTGATTTGCCTAAGAACTGTTATTATTTTATTAAAATTAGTATGAAAAAGCCTAAAAGAGTTTGGAACCGAGACATGCTTGAGACAACCAATAGGATCAATTCCTGATGGTATCTGAGACATCAACCTTTCTGCCACAGAGCAATAAAATTCATTAAATTCATCAGAGGTCAGATCGGGTTCATGTATAGGATTTCCATTTCTACCTTTCCTACCCCTCAAATCGTTAACGATTTTCCAAGTTTCCTTGCTTTTACTTTTAGCATTATGAAGCCTATTAGAATAGTATAGCGTTTTCGCATTTTTTATTATTTTTCTATAAAATAATCTATATTTATTGTAGAAAATTTTAAGAAACTGATTAGGAAAAAACTTGGTTAGGGTATGTAGAAATTTTAAATTCTTAGCTGATGTTTTTATGCCCTTAGTTATCCAAGGCTTAATACTTTTTTCCCTAATAGTTTTCAGTGGAAAATTTTTGTTAAATAAATCGACAATTTAAAGAAGTTGAGAGGATCTGATGGATCTTTCACCATAAGCCAGTCTATTTTTTCACAGTCTGATCTAAAACTATTAAAATTAGACTTGCAAAGAATTCTACCTTTTTTATTCTTTTTTATTTTTTTAATTTGCAGATTAATATATGCTATAATAGCTTCATGATCTGAGATATCTGAAGATACTACCTTAGGTTCACAGTCATTTATATCCCAAAAAATTATACAGAAATAATCAATAAGACTGCATAAACCTTTGGTAATACGCGTAGGCCTATTAACAAACAATTTTAGATTATAAGAATCGAACAAATCAGTCAAATTTTGTGTCTGCAGCAAGTCATTGTCTAGATAATGTATGTTCAGATCTCCTGCCAACAAAATGTTTGAATTTTTCATTTCAGAGAGCAACATTTCTAACCGATCAAAGAAATCACCAGCGTTCATATTAGTAGAAGGCCTATAAATGCATAAAAAATATGTGTATTCAATAGCTTAAGATGAACAATTGAAAACTCAAACTCTCCTTCAACCAGGAACTCATTATAGTAACTTAAATCACTACAATTTATATACTCAGATATGTCTTTACGAATAAATATTGCCACTGTGCAATTTGCTCCTTGGGTCCAGAGCCGAAGTGGTCTGAAGATGAGGAATAAGCAATAATTTGTATGACAAAAATTACCTTTTTTTAGAGTAGGTCAATAAATAACAAGCAAGAAAAGGGGAACACGAAACAACAAAAAAAAGATAGGGAAAACCCTATTTCACTAGATATTAGTCGTCTGGGTTAGTGTTTTAAAATTATTGGCAAAGTCCGCATCTTTAATTTAAATTAAAAACTTGTAGGCATTACATTATTCATACATTCGGGATCTTATTTGCAAATTTTAATATAATATTTGGAAAGACAACTAGTTAATAATTTTAATGAAACAGCCCATATTTACATGAATATATATAAAAAATCATCAGGTTTGCATTTAAAAATTGCTGATTCTGATGGATCGGAAGATATGAAACGTTGTATTTTAAGAATAAGCATGCAATATTTTCGAAAGGTGAATAAACAGTGCCTTATTCTCCTCTAATTTTCAGACATAGGTAAGAAAACAAATTATTAAATTTGTTATCACCATATTAACGTTTTTTTTTATACAAATTGATTCAAGAATCAACAAGGAGCTGCAGTTCTCAATAAGGAAGGCTGGGATATCGCAGATAATTCAAGAGATGGAAATGCGGCCCAAGGAGTAGAGCGTTCTAAAAGAAAAACATGTTACGACTGCTCATCAGAAAAGGAAAATACAAGCCATATGCGAAAAATGTAATAGGCTTATTTGCATGCAATATGCAAATAAAATATGTAGAGCTGTTTAGCATTAAGTAGTCAAGGAAAAAAAAGAGATTGGGTAACCTTTGTGGTTTTACACATGTAAGTAAATGTTTTAAAAACTATCTATTTTTTTAAAGTAATGTGTATTTAACCAGGAAATGTATTTTCCTGACTGCTTTAGAGCATTTCTTTGAAGATTTTTTTTATTTCTGAAGTTGCTTTATTATTTTTGCAAATTTTATGAAAGTATCAAGCGTATTCTTATTTTCTTTTGCATTATTTTTATTTGGAAAATGTGCTAAAAATCAACGATTTAGGCTTTATATCAGTTTTTAGATTATTATTACATACCATATAAGTTTATATAAAAAAATTAGTGTCAGTGTGATACTAATTTCCCTAGTGAGAACACTTTTCGGATTACATTGTCTAAAGTATACTTACTTGTTTTATTATCACATTGCCTGTCTTCCTCCGAATCATCTTCCACTGAATCCTGTAAAAAGAAAATTGTAATCATAAAATAAAGATGTGATAAAGTGACATTTAAAAAACAAACAATTACATGCCATTAATATTGCAAGTGACGATGTTATAAATATTTGTTTTAACATAGTTTTTAATCTTAATTCAGTTGTTTTCATTACTTATCCAATTAAATGTAAATGCATTTAAAAAAAAATCTTGATTAATTGAAGTGCTTTCTAGAGCTAGGAAGAATTTAACGGTAACATTTCCATTTCAGATCTGAGAAACTAGCAGTTACATATTATAAACCCCTTATTAATTTACCTTTATAGCAAAATTTTTTTTATAAAATAACATTTAAAGAATAAAAAATTATATACCACTAACATGAGTGGCGATTTAATGAATATTAGTTTTTAACACAGTTCTAAAATTCAGTTCTTTTTATTAGTTTACTGAATTTAATACCTTATGTGGCCGAATTAAAATAAATAAATCTTTATTAATTAATAACAACAATAATATATTTCATAAACATTACAATATATGAGTCACAAGTTTAACAAATAAGTATGATAATGGACTTCGCAACTGCTGTTATGCCCAGGCAGTGTTACTGCATTGCCTCAGTGGCCAGCAGGCAGAATCACCCTTAGGGGGTTGATGTTAACCTACTTAAATTGCTAGACCAGTGGTATGTTCGGTAAGTACTGCACTTTACGTGGGTTACCCCTTCAAAGTCCTAACTATAAGTGTTTGGCAAGAAGCCGGCTGTTTAGAAGTACATGCTGCATGTTAAATAATAGTAAGGGTTGCTATGTAGGGAAAAATGTGAGCAAAAAACCCTACTTAAACTGCTCATATGAAACAGGGCGTCATAATATTAAAATTTTATCTATGTACAATATATACAACATGTATTAGACATAACAACTATGTACAAGAAGGTTGGGACTTAACTTTGTTAAGTCTAGTTCAGTAATTTGTAATGGCATAAGGTGGCTTGAGCGAGCCTCACGGTATCGGCTACGGAGACACGGACGCTTCGGTGGTTAAGAGCAGTATACATCGAGACAGCGTATGGTTCGTATTTATACGGCAACCAGCTCCCTTCACAGGCCCCGCTCACGCGTCCGTACGACGTGGATTGGCCGGGTGGGAGACAGAGCGCGCATAGTACCTATGAGGCAAATGCGTTTCTGTGCTCCTAATACTTTCGATAGAGATAATGTTAGAAAGTAGGCTTTTTAGCGTTTATTTCGAAAGGTCAGTTATATAAGTTGGCTGCTGGAGGTGAAATCTAAGGCGGCATCAGTTGCCTATAGTAAAGTGCCAATTCTCTGTATATAGTCCCGTGGGTGACTGGGTTTTCCGGATCGTAGCGAACGTTTGCAATGTTCGCTGTTAGCGGAGAGCCCGCTATCTGTTTTTCGAAAAACTTGCATGCGAGGGCATCGATGTACTCACCAATGTATTCCATTTTTGCCCACGCATGCAAGTCCTCAATCCTGACTCGGTCCCGGACCCTCAGAGAGAAGGCGGCTGGCAGATAGTGATTTTGAATCACCTGGAGCTTTTTCTTATGCGTTTGTGCTACGGAGCACCATACCGGGGCGCCGTAGAGGAGAGCTGGTCGGATTATGGAGCGATAGAGGGTTAACTTGTTCCCGGGGCTAAGATACGACCTAGGGGATACCAATGATGTTAGCTCTTTTTTTATCATAGCGTTTCGCGTTATGATTTTGTTGATGTGCTGAGAAAAATTGAGTTTATTATCGAGTATGATGCCTAGGTATTTAACCTTAGGCTTAGGCAAAATAGGGGTGGCTCCTATTAGTAAAGGGGTAACGTTTATGTCTTTACGTTTTCTTGTTATGATCATTAGTTCTGTTTTTGATTTGTTTAGAGAGATTTTCCACCGTTCATAATAGGGAATGAGAACATCGATGTGTTCTCTAAGGTTCTCCTTGGCCACCTCAGCTTGGGGATTTAGGGAATAAATTGCCGTATCATCGGCAAATCTTTATTAATTGAAGTGCTTTCTAGAGCTAGGGACATTTTAAACATAACATTTCCATTTCAGAGCTGAAAAACTAGTATTTACAGATTGTAGAACTATTACTAATTCACATTTATTGCAAAGCTTTTTGAATGTGCCACATTGAAGAAATAAAAAATCATATGCCATTAAAATGAGTGGTGATGGGAGAGTTTGAGACCTTTCTCGAAAAGTTATTGCATTGTTTTGGATATATACTAAAAAAAATATTTGATGTTGATATTTTATTGCGGATGCATGTTATTCTGTCAACTAGTTTTATCGTTTTGTACAGAATTGTTTTAATATTTTTTAACTTGCATGTGATTTGGTGTTTATTTTTTAGTATTTATGTTAATCAATTGTTATTGTTTTTTTGACAAAATATGTTTTTTTGACATATGTCCGATTTAATTTATTAAATTAAATATGATTTGTGTGTAGTATTTGCTTGTTATGGTATTGTATTGGTTTGTTATCCTGTCAACTATTTTTTTTTTGTATTGCACAGAATAATTGTTTTAATATTTTGACTTACATGTGATTTAGTCTTCATGTCTTATTTATTTTGATCAATTGTCCTTGTTTTTTTTTTGACAAAATATGTTGTTTAACATATGCCAGGTTACATTACATGTATTAGATTTGGTATAATTTAGTATATAATCGTTGCTTCTTAGAATATATTTTATAATTTTTCGTTTTGCAGAAGTATGCGGTCCGTTTGGTCGCAGGTTTAAATTTTCGGGAATCTTGTCGAGAAGCCTTTAAAAGCTTAAAATTTTTAACAGTCACTGGTGTCTATATATACGAAGTATGTTGCTTTGTTTACAAAAATAAAATTTCTTTTCAAGACGTTAGGTCTGCCCATAACTATGACACCAGGTTAAAATCTCTTTTACTTCCTAGTAATCATCGATCTGCGGAATTCCAAAAATATATCTATTTTACAGGGTGTAAGTTTTTTAATCGATTAAGTGACGATATTAGGGATGCTGTTAGCCTCAGTATTTTTAAGAGTCGTTTAAGGGGATTTCTTTTGGAAAAAAATATGTATAGCCTTCGGGAATTTTTCTAAGATATACTTGCTATGTATTGTACTGTGTTAATCTTAAGTTGTTTCTGTAACTTTACTTTTTATTATATTATTTTTATGCTGACCTTTTCTTCTATTATTGTTTGTACTTTTTAATTGAAGAAATAAATTATTTGAATTTGAATTTGAATTTATTTATGACGTTGTCTTTACTATCTTGTAATAGTTATTTTGGACAATAAACAATAGACAATAGACAATAGTTTATTTGGTGCTGGTACAAAATTACATTGTCTGCACAAGTCAATCGTGAAAAAACATAGCTAGAATTATTAAATATTAAAATTATGACACATATATCCAATTTAAAATGTTACAGCCTATTGATAATTAATACAAAAACCTAATAATAGTTATTACATAAACTAGACATTATTTGAACAATCCAAATTTATAGCGGTCATTTAAAAAGACAAATCACAACATATTAAAATCAGAATTTAAATATTGTTCATATGAATAAAAAGCATTTTTTATTAAGTATTGTTTTATTTTTTGTTTATACTGTGGTATTGGTAAATACCTGGTATTATCAGGCAACGCCTTAAAAATTTTTATTGTCCAGTTCCCCGGTGCATCCCGACACCTTCCCAGCCGCCAGCATGCAGGTACTAAATTGCGCCCAGTGCGGGTATTGTGAGAATGAACATCGTCATGAGTCCGATATAGATCCAAATTCTGTCTTACATACAGCAAGCATTCCAGAACATACACACAGGGCACAGTCAGCAAACTCATACCCACATACATCTCTCTACATTCATCCCTATATCCTAAACCTGTCATTATTCTCACTGCCTTTCTTTGTATGCTAAAAGTTCGGTGTATTTGAGCTGTGTGTCCCCACACTAGGATAGCATAAGACAGGTGTGAGTGAAAGATTGCAAAGTAAGCTGTTCTCAACACATTTCCTGAACCACAACGTCTCAAACTCCTAAGCACATAAAGACCTTTATTCAGCCTTACTAAGAGAGCATCGACATGACCTCGCCATTGTAGTTTGGAGTCAAGAACCACCCCCAGAAACCGCACTTCCTGATGGACTACATTTTCAGGAAATTCCCTCAAAGTAAAAAGCAGACGAATTGTCTTATCTGCATTTAACAGCAGTCGATTGGAGCAAAACCAATCCTCAGCTCTATCACAAAACAAAACCGAACTATATTCTCTGTTTTGAAATCCCTCCATTATATCCGATACCAAGTTGATAATGCCCAGAACTGTGTTTTTAGTTTTTCTGCAGCCAAATTAAAATCGAGAGAAAAGAGAACTTGACTCAAAAAATTGTATTATTTTAATGGCCATACATTTCTCAAAGATTTTAGATATAATAGGCAAAAGTGATATGGGCCTATAATTTTCTGGCTGGGTAGGATCGCCTTTTTTAAAAATTGGAATAACCACGGCTATTTTCAATTTAGTTGGGAAAACATTTTGCTTAAAGCAAAGATTTATTAATTTTGTTAATGGTAATATTAGTTGGTTTTTTACAGTTTTTATCACTTTAACATTAAACCCATAGAGATCACGACTCTGCTTATTTTTCAGGCTGTCAACTATGCCTATCATATCATTGAATGTTACTTCAGTGAAGGAGAAAGATGTTTCAGGTTGCGAGATTTTTTTAAAACGATGATTTGGTTTGATTAGATTTGATTTGATGTTATAAATATTAGCTTTTGACATAGTTTTAAGATTTAATTCAGTTCTTTTCAATACTATTCCTATTAAATATAAATGCATTTTATATCTTATGTGGACGAATTAAAATAAAAATCTCAATTAATTGAAATGTTTTTTAGAGCTAGGAAGATTCTAAGCATAACGCTTCTATTTCTGAAAAACTGGCAGTTAGAGATTATAAACTAATTACTAATTTACCTTTATAACAAAGCTTTTTGATTGTGTATTACGGTCTCAATATTAACGTGACATTTAAAAAATAATAAAACTATATGCAATTAATTTGAGTGGCGCTGTTATAAATATTAACTATTAACACAGTTTTAAAATTTAATTAAGTTATTTTCATTACTTTCCTATTAAATGTACATTTTGTATCTTATGTGGACGAATTAAAAAAAATCTTGGTTAGTTGAGGTGCTTTCTAGAGGTAGGAGAGGATTTGAAGCATAACATTTCCATTTCAGAGCTGGATAATTAGAAGTTAGAGATTGTAGACCCATTACTAATTTACCATTATAGCACAGCTTTTTGATTGTGTTTTATAGCCTCAACATTAAAGTCACTTTAAAACAATAAAACATTATCTACCTTTAACACGAGTGGCGAGATAATGAATATTAGGTTCTAACACAGTTTTAAAATTTGACTCAGTTCTTGTCATTACTTCTCCTATTAAATGTAAGTGTATTTAATATCTTATGTGGACAAATTAAAAAAAAATCTTTATTAATTGAAGTGATTTCTAGAGCTAGGAAGATTTTTAATATAACACTTCCATTTCAAAGCTGAAAGACTAGTACGTTCAGACTGTAGACCTATTACTAATCTTCATTTATAGCAAAACTTTTTGATTGTGTATTATAGCGTCAACATTAACGTGACATTTAAATAATAGAAAATTATGTGCCATTAATATGAGTGGCGATGTAAAGATTAGCTTTTAATGCAAGGAAAACTTCAATTAGTCAACATTGCGGGGCGGGTGTTGGCTAAAGAAGATAAAGCCCCCAGGATCGTCTCCATAAAAAGCCTAAGAAAAGTCGCCGACAGTCTAACAATTACAGGAAGGATCAACGGAAGAGCCATAACAATTACTGTTGACACTGGTGCGACGGTATCTTTGATAAGGTCCAACAGGGTAAATAGACTAGAAGTTCTACCCATATCAAAGAATGTAGTTTTACGTACAGTTACCGGTGAAACAGCTGAAGTACTTGGGGAAATGGATATCGAACTTCAACTGGGACGAATTAAATTACACCACACAGTGTTAGTCGCCGACATCGAAGACGAATTTATTTTGGGGATGGATCTCATCGGTCAACATGGATTCTCTTTTGACACCAAGCTTAATCTTCTGAAGTTTGGCACCGAAGAGTTCATACTTAACAAAACAGATGATGGCACACCGACTAAAGTAGTGGCGGCTTGTACTGTCAGAATAAGCGGAAATACCGAGCAGATAATTTTTGGGAAATTGGAGAAGGATTTTGGAGGCTGCATCGGACTTATCCAACACCACGATTTGCCTTGCAAACACCTCGTAGGCAAAGCACTAGTCAAAACCGACGGAGAAATACCGATAAGGATAGCAAATATTTCATCCAATTCCATCAAAATCAATAAAGGAGATGTGATAGCCACTTGCGAGCCGGTGCAGTAGGTAACCAGTTGCGAAACGCAGTCAGAAGTAACACCATCGACAAACCCTAAGGAAGTCCTAGAACATTTCCAGAAGTCGTGGCATCATCTGTCTTCCGAAGAACTGAAAAGAGCTACACAATTTATCAAAGAGCAGAGCACAGCCTTTGAAAGAAAAAATGGCACTACTGGAAGAACGAACATCATAAAACATAAAATCGACACTGGAAGTGCTCACCCCATACGGCAGCATCCTCGGAGGCTACCAGTGACGAAGCAGCAAGAGGTTACCACATTAGTCAACAAAATGCTTGACGATGGAATTATTGAGGAATCATCAAGCCCATGGTCGTCTCCTGTTGTCTTAGTCACCAAGAAGGATGGAACTACCAGATTCTGCGTGGACTATAGAAAGCTCAATGACGTCACTAAGAAAGACAGCTATCCACTTCCCAGGATTGATGACACGTTGACGACACTAGCAGGATCTCACTGGTTTTCAACACTCGACTTAAAGAGCGGCTACTGAGAAGTAGGCATTGACGAACAAGATAAGGAAAAGACCGCATTTTCTACCGGAAGTGGTTTATATCAGTTTAGAGTTATGCCCTTCGGACTATGCAATGCCCCTGCTACTTTTGAGCGTCTTATGGAGGTTGTTCTACGAGGTCTCACTTGGAAGACATGCCTGGTCTATCTTGATGATATAATGGTAATGGGAAAAACTTTCGAAGAGCACCTACAAAACCTGCATGAAGTTTTTACTAGAATCAAGAATGCTCAGCTCTTACTGAATCCAAAGAAATGTTTTCTTTTCCAACAAAAAGTTGAATTTCTCGGGCATGTCGTGTCATCAGAGGGAATCCAAACGGACTAACGGAAGATTACAGCAATCAAGGACTGGCCTCGTCCTCGTGACAAACATGAACTACGGAGCTTCCTTGGACTATGTACTTATTATAGAAGATTTGTTGAAGGATTTGCAAATATAGCTGCACCTCTACATAAGCTCACTGAAGAACGAGCAAATTATAACTGGGATCATAACTGCGATTCTGCGTTCAGGAAATTAAAAGCGGCTCTATGTTCTAGTCCAATATTGGGATATCCGGAACAAAAGGGTAAATTTGTATTGGACGCAGATGCAAGCAACACCGGCATCGGAGCAGTTTTATCGCAAGTACAAGCAGAGGAAGAACGAGTTATCGAATACTACAGTCGAACACTTTCGAAATCTGAACATAACTACTGTGTAACCCGAAAAGAGCTTTTGGCAATAGTACGGTCTATTGAGCATTTCCATCAATATCTATGTGGGCAAGAATTTCTGATAAGGACTGATCATGCAGCACTTAAATGGCTTTTGGATATGAAACAACCTGAAGGACAGGTAGCCAGGTGGCTTGAAAAGTTACAATATAACTTTAAGGTTAAGCACAGAGCAGGGAGATTGCATAATAATGCAGATGCTTTATCCAGAAGACCATGTGCGGATAATTGTAAGCATTGCCAAAGAGTAGATCAACGAGAAGGAATTACTCCGATTAGGCTAACGAAATTTGAGGTTGATCAGCAGTGGACCACCGAGCAACTTAAAAAGGATCAGCTTGAAGATAGTGAAATAGAACTATTGCTAAGAGCTAAAGAAGAACAGCAACCAAGACCAAGCTGGAGCGAGATATCAAATAAAGGACTTGCTTTTAAAACTCAGTGGGCTCAGTGGGACTCCCTGGTAGTGGAAAATGGACTTCTTAAACGAGCCTGGGAAAGCGCCGATGGCAAAGTAAAGACACAGTTAGTGGTACCAAGGAGGAAGATATCGGAGGTTCTGGAAGAAGTTCATAATGGAAAGCCTGGTGCTCATCTCGGAGAGAACAAAACGATTGACAAGATTCGCGACAGATTTTACTGGTTCAACTACTGCCAGGATGTGAAATCGTGGTGTCGGCAGTGCTCAACCTGTGCCGCAAGCCAAGGGCCCAAAACAAGATCTAGGGGCAAAATGAAACAGTATAATGTGGGCCTACCGTTTGAACGTATCGCCATTGACGTAGCTGGCCCTTTTCCAGAAACAAATAATGGTAACAAGTACATTTTAGTGGCAATTGACTACTTCAGTAAGTGGCCTGAAGTCTTTGCAATCCCCAATCAAGAAGCTGTTACCATAGCAGAGGTCCTTGTGAATAACCTATTCAGCAGATTTGGTGTTCCGTTAGAGCTGCATTCAGATCAAGGACGCAACTTCGAATCCAAGGTTTTCCAGAAAGTCTGTGATTTACTCAACATCCATAAAACACGGACTACCGCCTTACATCCACAATCAGACGGCATGGTTGAGAGGTTTAACAAGACCATTGAAGAACATTTGTCAAAGGTCGTAGATGAACATCAGAAGGATTGGGACCAACACATACCACTATTTTTAATGGCCTATCGATCAGCAGTCCATGACACGACAGGACTAACACCAGCCATGGTTTTATTTGGAAGAGAACTCCGCTTACCCTGCGACCTATTATTCGGAACGCCAGACAACCAGGATATGGAAATTCAAGACTACGCGGACTCCCTTAAGGAAAAGTTACTATACATCCATGAATTAGCCAGAGAAAACACGGAGAAAGCCAGTGACCGAATGAAGACACGATATGATCTCAAAGCTAATTCTATGGGATTTCAGATGAACGATAAAGTCTGGTTATATAATCCGCAAAGGAAGAAAGGAAGATCTCCCAAGTTAACGCCAGTATGGGAAGGATCCTATACAGTCATCAACAGAATTAATGACGTTGTGTATAGAATTCAGCGTAGTCCCAGAAGCAAACTGAAAGTTGTTCACCTCGACAGACTGAAATCATATCACGGACATGAAGTATCTGATCGGGACGATCAGGTTTAAGAGGGAGGCAATGTCACGGCTAACAACCGTCCGAACGTTTTTGTGCTACCCCATAGAACTAGCCGCCGCCGTGCCGCTCGTTTCTTTGTCTGTATGACTCATCGCCCGGCCGATCGCGAAGTTTCAGGATCGCTGGAATTATCTCGATGGCCATGTCGAGATCATATAGAGTGGCCTCGGAATACTTCCCGAATATTCGTGATAGATTTGAGATTATATATAAGCAGACCTAAGGCGAATGTTAGTTCAGTTCAGTTCAGTTAATCATTGAGTGTTGAATAGATATTAGTTGTAAAGTTATAAGAGTAGTTTAGAGTGTTAAATTGTATACAGTGGTAGTGAATAAAGAGAGTATTAGTTTAAAATAGCAAAGTTGTAATTCTGTTAAGAGCCCACGGGAAAAACGTAACATACCTATTAAAATTTATCTTTTTAGCAAAGCTTATTTGATTGTGTATTATATCATCAACATCAACCTTACATTTTAAAAATAAAAAATCACATGTCATTATTATGAGTGGCGAGCCACAGCATTAACCTCGCATTTAAAAAATAAAAAAAAATTATGCCATTGATATGAGTGACAATATTATAAATTTAAATTTTTAACACAGTTTTAAAATTTAATTCAGTTTCATTTCATTACTTTTCTTAAAAATGTAAATGCATTTTATACTTTACGTAGTCAAATATTTGGGACTTATTTTAGACAGTAAATGGACGTGGAAGGCACACGTTGAACAGGTGGTGAATAAGACAACCGCGATTATGTGGCAACTAAGGAGAACGGTAGGTAGGAAGTGGGGTTTAAAACCTTACATCCTCCAGTGGCTGTACACTGCTGTGATAAGACCGAGGATTTCCTACGGATCCGTGGTCTGGTGGCCAGCGGTGACCAGAGCCACTAATGCCCAGAAACTGGCCAGACTGCAAAGGCTGGCTTGTTTGGGTATTACCGGAGCATTGAGAACAACTCCCGGAGCAGCACTGAACATCATCCTGGGGCTGCCGGACCTCCCGATCTGGATTGAGAGAGAGGCAATGGCGGCTCACAAAAGGATGATCGACAGTGGCCTATGGCGAACGGACTACACAGGGAAAGGCCATACGACTATTGCCGCCAAAATGAGTAGGGATCTACCCATCATTGCGACCAAAGGCAATATTCCAGATGGCAGATTAAGACTGAGAAGGAATTTTCAAGTGGAATTTCCATCAAGGGAAGAGTGGCTGTCAGGCCAGGTACGTACGCCGAGCGGCGCACACGCATGGTACACTGACGGCTCATGGATGGCTAATACACAGTCATCCGGAGCCGGTGTATACCTAGACAACACTAAATCAGGAGAAAGCACTTCGCTGGGGAGATATGCCACTGTTTTCCAGGCGGAGGTGTTTGCTATTTTGGAAGTAGCAACCAAGGCGGAAGTAACAGAAGGTGTAGAGAGTATATATATTTACTCGGACAGTCAAGCCGCTCTCAGGGCGATCCAAAAACCCAGGGCAAGCTGTAAGCTAGTTCAGGAATGTAGAGACGCCCTAGACAGATTGGCTGTGCACAAGGAAGTAAGACTCAGATGGGTTCCAGGGCACAGTGGCATCGAGGGCAACGAACGGGCCGATGAATTGGCAAGACAAGGCTCAACGAGCCACCTCGTCGGTCCAGAACCTGGTTTGGGCTTAAGTAAAAGGCAAATCTCTCAGGAACTAAATAACTGGGCCTGGAGCAAGACAAAACACAATTGGAGAGGAAAAGAAGGATGCAGACAAGCCAAGGAAATGATTCCAAATCCTGACGGATCCAAAGCAAGGCGACTGCTAAAAAAGAGCCGAGAGGACATCAGGAACTTGGTAGGTATTCTGACTGGGCATGGAAGCCTAAACAGACATCTGCACCTTATCGGCGTGAAGGACAGCCCACTCTGCCTGAACTGCGGGACAGGGGAGGAGTCCTCATACCACTATATAGGAATTTGTGATAGGTGGAGTCGCCTAAGGAGGAAGATACTGGGAGCACCAACACTTGCTCGGGAAGATCTAAAGGATCTGGACTGGGACGACGTCCTCACCTTTATCAAGGTGACGGGCCGTTTCAGTGCGGGCCGGGTGTTGGAAGTAGCCAGGTAGGGGAGGGCGGATCGGGGATGGTGAAAAGGGACTTATAGGCCTACTTACCGGGCTTCGGCCCCCCCACCCTTACTACTACTACTACTACTACATACTTTACGTAGAGAAATTACAAAAAATATCTGACATAATTCGAGTGCTTTCTAGTTTTAGAGCTAGGGTGATTTTAAGCATAAGACTTATATTTCAGAGCTGAAAAACTAGCAGTTGCAGATATTAGTGATGAGCAAATGCAAGACCAAGACCAAGACCGGGTTAGTTTTGATCTTGGTCTTGCATATTGTGGTCTTGGTCTTGGTCTTGCAGTCTAATAAGTGGTATTGGTCTTAGTCTTGCAGGGTCAAGTCTTGGTCTTGGTCTTGCTGCAAGACTCTTGCAAGTCTTGCACTTTTTGTAGATTATTACTGGAGGCAATTTTTCAAAGAAAATAAAAAAAAAGTTTTTTTAAGTCCTTTAAAGTAAATAGAGGTTTAAAGAAACACAGTATTTGTCAGTATGAAAATTTTGTTTTTTCAATATTAAGTACCAGAGCGACAAATTTTAACTAGTAAATCAGGTAATTTTTTTAAGTAAAAATATTAAAAAATTAAATATTTTGAGTTGAGGAATCACTTGTTTAAGTTTGTCCATGTAATATTGAAACATCATGTGTATTTACAGATATAAATTGCGGCGTTAACACAAAAACTCTTTTCATTTAAACGCGCATTTCATTTTTTAATACGCGGTTGCCCATAATAATTGAGTTGAAATGTAAATATTTATCTCTCTTGATAATCTGATGCAGTTATTCTGACAATTTTCTTTAGAATATTTTCCCATAATAAAATTTCATAAGTTTGAAATTATATATAATGTCACGGGATTTCACGTCCTTCTATAAAAGTAGATTCTTAGCAGGCCCGTTAGCTGGGCTTTGAAATAAACCAATATTGTTGCTCTATGAAGAACTGCACATCAATTTTATGCATTTCTCAGCAAATGACAAATTCGCTAACAATTTTACCTACTAGGTACGGTAAAGTGTACTTTTCTTTACTCACTCTAGGATTGGGAACTTAAAAACTATAAGTGCTAGAAAATACTAGCACTTTTAGAATATTTACTTTAATTTTATAATTTGCTAAAAAAAAAACAAGAGCCTTAAGCCCAAAAACAAAACGTTTCTTAGGCACTACCTTTTTTTAATAAAATACAAATAAATAAATAAAAAACCAAACACAAAAAACGGTATAACGAAATGAGATAATAAAAAGGGTTTCTAATGATAAAATATGTAATTCATATGCATATGTCATAGAAATCATTATTTCTTGTTAACCCAAACATTTAAGAATATCCTCAAAATTGTGCTTTTCTCTCGTAAACTTAACATTCATATCTCATAACAGGATTAAAATAGATAATATTGTGGTTGACAATGAAAATTACAAATAACAATTAAAGAACAACAACCAAATTACATATTCATTCAACGACTGTTGAACTCTGAATTATAGTTTGTCGAAAAGATATAGTAGGTTCAAACAAAAATTTAAAAATTACATAAAATTACCCATTTTTAAAAAATATTGGTTTTTTGAAAATATGTCAAAATTGAAAAAAGATTCAGCAGAATTGTACTAGCAATTAAATATCTACAACGGATCTTTCAGACACACTGTATGTGAAGAACCCCGGATGATGCTTCAATTTATCAGTGATAAATTTTTATTACTTTACAACATCAGAATATGCGTATTATTATAGCCTCCAAAGGACTTACTGGCCAAAATGGCATCCAAGAATCGGCCACTGTCTCCCGCTTGGGGAAATGTATTGACATTTGTGTAATTTGTTTAAAATCCAAATTAGATTTTTGTAATTATAAGTATAATTTTCTTTAGAAAATGTACTGCTCTTTTTCCTCGAATACATTCTTATTCATTTATATACAATGCGGCGGCGTGGCAAATAGTGAATACGATCTAACTTTCCCTGCAAATATCTCCCAAAAAAAAATTATTTTTGACGTTTGTAGAAAGTTTTTTCTCCATATTTCGACCCAAGAATTTCCCTCCACAGATTAAGGGCAATCAATATATCAACAAATAAATATTGCGAAAAAAAAACGCAAGACCGCAAGGCTCTTGCATGCTAAGTATTGGTCTTGCATAAATCTTGCAATACTAGGTCTTGGTCTTGCATAAATAAGTCTTGCACTGCTCGGTCTTGGTCTTGGTCTTGCAGAGGTGGAGCTAGTCTTGGTCTTGCTTTTTCTGCAAGACCAAGACCAGTCTCGCTCATCACTACAGATTATAGACCCATTACTAAGTTACTTTTATAGCAAAGCTTTTTGAATGTGTATCAACATTAAAGTCACATTTAAAAAATAAAAAATTATATGCCATTAATATTAATAGTGGCGATGCTATAAATATTAGTTTTTAACACAGTTTTAATTTTTAGTTCAGTTATTTTCATTACTTTTCCTATTAAAAGTAAATGCATTTTATATCTTATATGAACGAGTTGATTAGTTGGAGTGACTTTTAGAGCTAGGAAGATTTTAAGCATAACGTTTCCATTTCAGAGCGGAAAACTAGCTGTTACATTAATTAATTTACCTTTATAACAAAGCTTTTTGATTAGGCATTATAGCCTCAACATTACCCTTCTAGGTTTGGAGAATTTTGCTAGTGAAGTGTTGATTATTAAAATGCATACAAAATATAAAAATTTGCTCACTTACGTAAAGCGATCCTTGCTCGTCCTCTTCCTTATTACGGTAATGAACAACATAGCTATTTGGGTTGTCCAGATCCTCTGAATCTTCAGAATAATAATCTGTCTCAACGAAACGTTTTAGCAATTCACAAGTTTTAAAAACAGACATTCTGTTGCACATATTCTAGCTTCACTAACTTATGGAAAAGTACCTATGAAGATGACAATTTGTTTCGAACTGTTAATACCTTGATATTTGCTGAGGAACTAAATTTGGGAACTGAAAATTCTTGTCTCCAAAACTCATTTAATTTATATTGGTACCTGTTTAGGTATACATAAATATTAAAAGCATAAGTTCTATTCAACGCAAGGTAGGAATGGTCACTTAAGACTTTATTAGACTAATTTGCCTAGAAATTATTAAGAAGGAATTGCTGGGTTAGCCCTGTATGAATAATTTTATGGCCCCATTTTACCTGTTCATAATTTAGTAATTTACTAAGGGATATCGAAGGATAGGCAAACGGTTTATGTTTATTATCCTAACTAAACCTTATGGAAATGATTCCAGGTATTTGCCTGCAAATGTATTTCAAATTTAAATATTCATCTACTACCTTCGTGACTGTTAAATGTAAAATAATAATTAAATAAGTCAATTATAATTACTTATTTTATTCAACATAATATATAAACAACTAGTAAGTTACTAAACAAATCAAATATTTTATTAGCCGTGACTAAACAGGCAAGCAGTTTTAATATAATAATGCAATAATATTTTAGTTACAAACGGATTAGGATTTTTTAATATACAGTGTCGTGACGTTTAGGCATTTTCGAATATTTTAGAAGATACCGTAAGAAATAACTAAATTTTGTTATTTTATGCCATAAAAAGCTGAGAACATATTTCACGGATACTTACGAGTGTTTGCAAATCCTGTGATGTGCTTTTAAATTAGAGACATCACATCTTCAAACAATCATGTAATAATAATAACAATAATAATAATAATCATAATAATAATAATGATAAGATCATTATTTCCAACACGCAAACGCCCAATTACAGGAAATTCACATAAAAATTAAGAATAAGTAATTCACAAAAATTTGTTATACAAAGAAAAATAATAAAAAATAATTATAATTAAAATAATCTAGCAAATTAAACTAAGAGAAAAAGGAATGTAAACGAAACCGATCAAGAACTTTATGAATAATGCAAAGTAAGTTAGGGAAACTTAAACAAAAACAAATGAAGCCAAAATAAGAAGTGACAAAGAAGGAAGGAATGAAAACAAGGGAAATACAGATTAAAAATGAAGATGAAGAATGTGAAGATACAGTTAAGGTGGGAAAACAGACGCCTCATGCAGATATTTCAGGACGTTAGACCAGCTGCTGGTATGTATATGACAGGCGTTTGATACATTTACATTTTTGCATATATTGTAAATGCGGCTCTGGTATAGAATATTAGATTTCTCCAATCTCACACTAAACGCGGGTTGTAGTCTAGCTCCTAAACGCGGTATATAAAATGGTATACTCTCCAAAAGAAAGGGACAATCGATTACAAGATTGAGAAGCTTATAAAGGAATGTCAGCGAGTGTGAGTCTCTGCGCGCAGACAGCGACAGTTCCCTGAATCTAGACAACAAAAGGTTATGATCAAACCCTTTATCTGGGTAGATACCGTCCTCTCTGAACATAAGATATTTGAGAAATCGCCTCTGCACAGCCTCCAACGAATCAATATTCATACATTTTTAAAATTTTGCATTCCTTTTTTTTCTCTATCTAGGCATCTTCGTCTTGTCTCTAGCTGAAGTGCAAGATCTCCAAGAAATTGAATTTAAGACGAGTATTTCCTCCTCGTGTATATATCTATTTTTCCCATTATTAGTATATTATTATACTTTTTAATTGTCCCCTATCTGGGTCTTAATTTTACCATATGCACATTTTGTGTGGGCGGCGGCGTGTCCTGCCTTTATTCCTTTCACTGCATTATTTTACAACATTTTTTCTTTCTAGTTCCCCCCTTTTTTTCTCTGGACATCGTGACGCTGCCTTCATTGTCCTATATATGGTTCCCATCTTTCCGGATCCTGTTGCGCTTATGTAGAGTCCTGGTATGTATATAACTGTGATGCGTTTATTATTTTATTATCTTCATATGTATTAATGTTTGCCATATGTTCAGTGGCGTAGCGAGGCCTAAGTGAGCCCGGTATCAACATTTGACTAGCCCCCCCCCCCCCCACCCTCCTAAAAGCCCCCCCATCGAGTTTGAGTTTTCCAAATGAACTATTTTTTTGCAATACAACCAAAAATATAAATAATCACTTTATTTACAAAAGAAAATTGTGAAAATATAAAATAAGTTATTATGGCGTTGGCACCTCTACAAATTTAAAAAGACATTTTGCTGTTTTTTTTATTCGCAAAAATGTCAATACATTGGTATTTAAAACCTGTCCACTCTAAAAGATATTTAAATTATTTTTCTTATCATAGTAATAAAATGAAAATTAATTTAGTTTTAGCTTTAAAAAATAGAATAATAAACCTAGTGCATCCTACTTTAATAAATAAAAATTTACACAAACTTAAAGACATCCTTATAGATAATGGTTATCCATTAAATTTTCTAAAAAAATTGCTTTTTAACATTAGAATAAATAACATCAACAATAATATTCATGATAACATCAATAATGATATTTCAAATGTTTGTTATGCTTCATTTCCATATATCAAAGAACTTACTCCGAAAATAATAAAAAATTTTAGAAATGAACCTGTAAAATTAGCGCTAAAAAATGATAAATCTATTGGTAATTTATATTCAAAATTAAAAGATAAAACTATTGCTTTAAATTACTCAAATTTAGTATATTCAATTCCATGTAATAATTGTGATAAAAAGTATATTGGACAAACGTCACAAAATCTAAAAAATAGAATTTCTGGACATAAAAGTGACATAAGACTTTAAAAAAAATACTTCTGCTTTATCTGAACATGCATATATTACTGGTCACATACCAAACTTTAATGAAATCAAAATTCTCCATACAGAAACAAATTTAAATAAAAGGTTATTTTTAGAAATGGTCGAAATAAAAAAAACTAATTTTATGAATAAGAGAACTGAAATTGATGATTTAAGCTCAATTTATTCTTATATATTATCACTAAATAATCGATAATTTTGTACCAATACACCTTGCCATTATTACTAAATTAGGTAACATCAAATATCAAGTATTCCTTTAATACCTCGTAAATTATTTATTTTGAAACAAAGTAGATTGACTTTGACTTTTTGTGTAGTTCTATATGTTATTCTAATATTTTACCAATTTTTTACAATATCTTTTAAAATGTTATAATTGCCAAAATTGAGTTTAACTAGTTTTGATTGTAAGTTGCCAGAAAATTGATATATATTGTACATTAGTATATAAAATAATTTTTAGCCCTGACGAAGGTCACGATATACTGACCGAAAGCTTGGACGCAAATCAAATCAAATTTTAATAAACCTTATTGGCTGAAGACCCGTTAATTATTTCTACGTTACTGGTAATGCTAGAAATATTAAAGCTGCAGTAATTACCTCGGAAAACGAAGAGGATAAGCTGTCAAATTTAAATATCAGCTCTAAAAGCTCTCTAATAGAAGATATTTTTAATAGTTCAGTTTTGAGAGACAGTTTATGGATGCAGAGCTGTTCCCCTAGATCACTGCTTAAGTCGTCGCTATACTATTAGCCGCGTTCGTTTTTGTCATCTTTTCCTCGATTTGCTCTGAAAATTTGGCAGTCACGAGTTCTGTGTATATAAAAGGAAAATCCAAGTCACGTGCCTATCAAAATGTTAGAGCAAATCGAGGAAAAAGAAGACAAAAATAAACGCGGCATTTGTACTAATTTCTTTTGCATAATGTTTTATATTATCTTCACTGAAGTTAATAAGATGCTTTGGTAATAAGACTCTGAAACTATTAAATAAACTATTTATGCCAGAAAATCGTGTTTGGCATTGATATATTAAAATATCTAAAGCTCTATTAAAAATATTTACTTTATAATGTGATTCACAGTCAGTGATTCGTTGGTCCTCCACCAATTCGTCATAAAACTGCTTAACATTTTTAAATATTTTTGGTTTAAATTCAGGAACAATGTCCCATTCTTTTGCCAGATTTATAGATTTATGTCGTGTTTCATTAATTCTTTTAAATTGTCTCTTTTAGCTCGGTAACGACGATAAGAACTTAAGTCAGCACAAATACTGCACTACCACCAGTACTATCTATTTTACGCGATTGATAAAGCGACGCGCGTTTTCGTAGTTCGACTTGACGTACGGCCGAAAGCCGGATGATTTCGAGATCAATGTTGCCGAATTTATTAATAGATCCTGCGTAATAATCAACAACATCATGTTATGCATTCTGATTGCTCAATGATGTATATTGATTTCCTCGAGCTCGCACTGACAAGTTTTGTGTTGAGCACCTATTTCTATGTTGTGTAAAATGCGTTTTGACTTTTGACAAGCAGATTCATAACATTAATGATTTTAAAACATTGATGGGTCCTATTTGGATTTTTGGCAAAATACATCTTGATAAATGTACCAGGTAACGGGTCATGGGGCGGCCCCCATGGGTGGTGGGCCCGGTATCATTGATACCTCAGAGACCCCTATCGCTACGCCTCTGCATATGTTTATATCTCATATCCTATATATATATTCGGCATTTATATATGCATTATTTTACACTATTTGTATCCTATTTTTACTAGTATATTTCTTAATCAATCAACTAGTGTTTTATGTTCATATTGTAACCTTTCCATGCTCCGTGGCCCTTAAGTGATTTTCTGGATAAGATATTCATCACTACCTAAGTCCGTTTTACATATAGCCTATGCCTATTTTCTCATTAGGTCGTCTTCTACCTAGTTTCCCTTTAAACCTCTTTTTACTTATTATTAGTATTAATCGAAAACAATTATTGCGTTCTCATTATAACTTTACTAAAGTTTCATTTCTCCATTTATTCACGTATATTAACTAAACGTTTCTAGTTTTATTTTTCTCTATATTAACTTTCTATATCAACTTTTTGGACGCCTTCATGTCTTTATTATGACTTTCTCTAGTATCTTAGATAGTTGTCAATAAGACTTGCGTTCCAAGTTCTAGTTCCTTATTTCTAATATATCTCTGTTTTCTCTATTTCCTTTTCTAAGTACCTCTAATATTTTGCTCTTTGCTTTATTTTCTACTTTAAAGTATATACAATATCTATGTACTCTATTTTTCATTCTAATATCTATGTACTCTATGTATTTTCTACTTCAGGTACATATTGTTTCCATTTTATATGTGTCTTGTATTTTTCTATATGCTCTATGCTACTTTTTCTCACTTTTAAGTGTCTTATTATGAATTTCCCTAATACCTACGGTATTTATCATTGATACCTGGGTTTGTAGATACTTTGTCCACTGTCATCATTTTTTCCCTAAAATCGCTAACAGTCTTCATTGGAAGTCCTCGTCTTCTTTCTCTTCCATACCTTCACTACTCTCAGTTTATTAGTATTTTTTTCCCAAAATTGCTAATAGTCTTCTTTCGAAGTTCTCGCCCTCTTTTTTGTTTATACTTTCATTATTCTCAATTTTATTACTATTTTGTTGCTCCTTATCTTTCTCACATTTTTCTTTTTCTGCTGCCTCTTGTATAACTAACTGTATATCCGTATCTTCCATATCCTCTGTACTATCATTCGCTGTGTCCTCAGAATCCTCTTCTTAGTTACTTAGTTTCTGATGTCTTCTTGGTTTTTGGTTTCTTTATATTTGCTTAGTTTTTGGTTACTTCTTACTTAGTTTCTGGTTTCATTGCATTTACTTAGGTTCTGGTTACTTTTTACTTAATTTTTATATATTTTTTCTGTTTACTTAGTTTCTGTTACAGTGGTACCTTAGATAATAGTATTGTATGACTTTTCCTATGTTTGGCGATATCCGTCTTTAACACTAGTTTAATATTTCCTCGTATATTGTCCATTTATATGTACTTTTTTGAAACTCGAATTTCATCTCTTAGTTCCTCGCATATTTTACTTTCCAAGTCTCTGACTTGTGATTTTCCCTGTAAGGTATTTATCTGAGACAGTTGGGTTCAAAATTTTTTATACCCAATGTATATACTCATTTCTTATTTTCTCCTTTATTTCCATATAACCTACTTCTTAAAAACATCTTCTTTCTTCTGCTTTTTTTTCTATTTGCTTGTTCCTTCGACTAATTGTTATTTTCTCCATTATCTATGGTATTTGTGATTGTTACGAGTGCTTAAAATTTTAATTTTACGCAACTTTTTCACCGAAAATTGCTCGTATTTGTCCTTCTAACTGTACGCGCCTTTTTTTGTCGATAGTGGCACTACTCTTAATTTTTGTTAGTTATTCTCTTTCTTATATATTGACATTGCGTCTTTTGCCCCTCGCGTAATTAACTGAAATTTCTTTGCTTCATTTTCATTATTGACTTCTCTATCGTCTTTCTAATTATTGCTTGGTGATGTGCTAGTTCATTGGTCCAATCTATGCAGGTACTGATTTTTCTTACTTCTCTACCATAAGTCCAAACTGTCTTAGAAGCATGTTTTGTTCTTCTGTGTTGATAATATGTGATGACTAAATGTGCAGATGCCGCATTTTGCTTGAACTTAGTTGTAAGATTTATTTAAAAGAAAATGGGTATATAATACTTACGCCAACTGGCCAACAAGGCGATTTGTTATGATTTCCAAAAAATCTCAAAGAGAACTGGTACAGAAAAGAATCTTGTGGGTCACCACGGCTATACAAAATTTAGACGGCTCGGATTGATGAGAAATATTATTTTTAGCTGGATCAGGGGTCTACATGGAAAAAACGTATCTTCTCGACGAGTCCTTGGTCCTGTGTCCTATGTACGGGGATGAAAACGGCTTCCTCCACCACGTGTCACGTACGATCACAGGGACGGTGCTACTTGGTACTAGGGATCAAAACGGCGATCTCCACCACGTGCATAATTATACACTGACGGATAGCAAAACGAAAGAGCGCCAGAATTTGGCTGAATATTTAGTTACGTAGTTTACTTTTTATATGTAGTTAATTTAAACAGAACTTTGCCTTATGGCGTTATAATTTTCACTGATTCACTTTTAAGGCGTGCCTGATCAGAGTGGCTTTTCCCTTTCGGTAGTTCGCAGTGGAGATCAAAGTCTGTCGGTATGGACTGCTGCATAGCTTTTTATGCCAAATTTTGACCTCTAATTCGAGAATTGTTTTGAATTGTCAACAAGGTTAGTCATAACAGTTTATATTTTAATTAACAACAATTTATAATTGTGATTCAAGGTTAAGGTCAAACTTTCCACTGTATGATTTTATGTTAGTTGACAATATCACGGACACCATATAAGTGACCCATAATCCAGCCTTGTTCTAACGAAGGAATAATAAAACCGTTTACTGGCAAAGGTGTTGGTAAAATTTGTGCAGGATAATCTGGAATATTTTGGAGTTACATCGGATAGAGATAGGACGATAATTCTCAATAACTGTTGGATCGCCCTTCTTATGAAGGTGACAGACCCCTGCAACCTTCCAGGTTTCGGGAATCATGCCCACTTCCAGTATCAGATTGAAGATATGACACAGTTGCTCGCACAAAACGATGGAACAGTCTCTAACAATGAAGTGGGATGCCGTCTGGGTCAGAGGTGATCTTGTTTTAAAGTTTTTGGCTTGATAGAAATATATCAGTAGTTATTGGCGGAATGTCGATGCTATCGGAATACTGGATTAACGGATCAATATTTGCAGGCTGGTGGGAGCCTTTGTACACACATTGAACATAGTTGGAAAAAGTCGAAACGACACATAGGGGTCCGTGGTAAGAGTGATTAGTGTCTTCCATAGTGGCTGGAATGCGGGATTGAGTTCTCTTGCTTTGAATAAGAGACCAGACGTTTGAGGGATCAGAAGTTATGCTTGTTTCCGAGACAATTATTACAGGATATATTACCTGTGTCTTGTCAGAGCTCGATTTAATTAAGCTGCGCAAATATTTGTATCTGGCGAGGAAAAATCGAGATTTATGAGCTTTAACGTCACGATAGGCCTTTTCTTTTTTGAATACATTGTCAATGATTTCCTTGGTAAACCATGGAGCAAACCAACTACGCCGCGACAGTGCAGAGATAGCGAATATGATATTTAAACTCTGACATGAGTTACCGACATCTGTGAACAAGCGACCAGTCAGTGTTCGACATTAGCTCATACATAGCTAGGAAATTGGCTTTTCTGAAATTAAATAGGGGTAGATCATTATTGTTTACAGGAAAGTTTACTACGTGAGGGAGGGCCGCTATAAAATTGATCAGTAAGGATGGATCATACGGATCTTCATTAAAAAGTGATACATCCCATCGTTTTTTGCAGGAAAGTTTTAAAGTTGGCAAAAACTAGATCCCAACAGCGGTTGCTAATGTTAGGTGTATTATTATATTGGCGAAGGTTAAGTATTTCACCAAATCCAGTCAAAAGTCTGTGTTTAGCATTGGGAGGAAGGTTTGTAGTGTAGAAGGAATATTGGAATCTCCCAGAATTATTACATTTTTGCTCAACATTATATCTATTGACGAAAGAGCCTCTTTCTACTTGGATATTGTTAGTAGAAGGAAGTATGTAAACAATAAATACATATAATATAAAGTAATTAATAGTTAGCTTAAAACCCCAAATGTCAATGAGTCGCGCTCCTTCGCAAACATTCGGAAGATCCAGCTCCAATCAGAACGACATCACCGCCTCGCCAAGCATCAACCAAGTCAGTTCGTCTATCCGAAGGGTAGACCACATTATGATTCGGGGAAGAGGTCAGAGTTCAAAAATTTTTGAATCAAAATATCGGGTTGGAGCCCTGATTTTGTAACAGCAACGATATCGTAGGCACAAGCAATAACGGCACTATAAAAATCGTTTGTCTTGCTACAGAGGCCGCTTACATTCTGGTAAAAGCGTGTGACGTCATTGGGAGAACGCACGCAGGGCCCGCTCTATGGCCGGACAATCCGGACATTTGTCCGGGGCAACAAATTCAAAGGGCGGCATTTTGTCACAAAATGTCCAGCTAATGGAAAAAATAAATAATTAAATAAAATAAAATAATGTATAGGATTAAATTGTAGTGTAAATTTACGACTAGGTATCACATAATATATGCAGTGATGCGAACGAACGGTTAACGTCTAAAATATAAGCCATCCACCTGCATGACGCGACGCATTTATAAAGTTTGAACTCTTAAAATATCGCAAAATCTGCAAGCTGGCAACACTGACAGTGCCCTTCTTATCAATGCTAATCTTCTTTTCGCGACGCCATTGGCGCGGCGGGCGCTTCGAGCTTACACACACGTTTAAGCTTGACGAAGCGACGAAAGATGCGCGGTTTAATCATTTGCGGTTGTGCTAATAGTCGGTGGTGTGTGATAATAACAAAAAGTGCAAGACTGCAAATTTATATTATATAGAAGCTGATTGAGTTTATAGAAAAATTATATATAGAATTATAGTTTAGTGTGTGTTAATTGTTAAAGCTAAGTGCATCTATTATAAATACTTAGCTACTTGTTTTGATGATAGATGCAATTTTTAACACGCTAATTTCTTTAATATGGTTCAAAAAATATATTAATTTTTTTCGGCATCCACTTTTTGATAGGCAATAATTTTAAAACATGTGCAAGGACACAAACAATATAGCGTAGCTATATTGTTTGTGGCAAGGATTAACTTTAAAACCATTGAGTGACACTAGATGGAAGAGTAGGATATAGAGACCTTAAGCCTTTAAGATTTCATATTGGAGATGTATATGACGCTTTGCTAAGCATTTATGAAAACCGAGATGAAAACCAAGAAATTGACAATTTAATAAGAGACGAAGCCTCGGGTTTATGAAATTATATAAAACAGTTTAAGTCTTTGTGTTCAATAGTTGTTTGGTATAAAATATTAAACTATATTAATCCAATAAGCAAGCTGATGCAAACGAAAGATTATGATCTAGCATCTGCACTTGATCTCTTACAAAACTGCAAGCAATTCTTTAAGGATCTTCGAGCGGATAAGTCCATCAATGAAACTATTGTTGATGCAAGAGAACTGGCTGATGAAATTGGCGTATGACGTTGAGGCTAATTTTGATTGATCAAGCACTAAATGCTCTAGATGCTAGATTTGAACAACTTAGTCACCATAGTAACTATTTTCAATTCTTATATAATATATACGAATTAAAAAACATGTCTAAAGAGACGCTATTAAAACACTGCAAGGATTTAGAAAGTATTTTAACTGATGATGATTCTGTTGACATAAATGGGGTAGAATTAGCAGAGGAAATTTCTGCGGTTTTGGACAAAAAAGAAAGCCCCGAGCAATGTACTAAAATTAATAACTATGTTAAATTTTGCACCAAACCTTAGTGTTGCCTTGAGAATATTGCTGACAATACCAATATCGGTTGTAAGAGGGGAAAGGAGTTTTTCAAAATTAAAATTAATCAAGAACTTTATACGTTCCACTACCACGCATAATCGTCTTAATGGTTTAGCCATTTTGGCGATTGAGCATGAAATTGCTGATCAAATAAACTTAAGAGGTAATAAAAAAGTTTTCAGAAATAAAAGTGGGAAAGAAATGTTTCCTGTGACTTTAAAGTAGCTGATGTTATTTTTGTTTAGTATTTATAGGATGTACCTAACTTTTGTTTGTGCGGTTGTGCAATAACACATTTTTGTAATAATATTAGAAATGCGCCTGGTTAACAATTAGTTTGCTTTTTGTTAATTTGGTATTTGTACTACCCTTGGACCCATAGTGTTACCTTCAAACGTATTAAAAATTATTGTTTATAGAAATAGGAGTTCTATTAATATTACCGTTGTTAATGTTTACTGTTTTGTCCTACTTTAATTTTAATTATGTTATATGTTTCTTTTTGAATATACGTTTTTAATATAATTTAAAACCATTTGATTTTTATTTTAAACAAAAGATATATTTTTTAAATGTATATTAGGGGGCGGCAATTTTCCTTTTTGTCCGGGGCGACGTAAACGCTGAAGCGGGCCCTGAGCACAGAAAGAACTACTACCAAAGGTTAATATTTTATAAAAGTAGGTAGCAGTTAGTGCATAATGCATGCAATTACAAAATAATTAGGGATTTATAGTTTAGGTATCTGTTTAGACAATCTAATAGTACCAACGTATACGTATGTGTTTATATTAAATCTTTACATGTTTTGTTTAAAATATTAGTATAATTTTTAACTGAGAAATACCGTCACAAAAATAACAAGACAATAAACCATATTTCGATTATTAATTAAATTATTTAGGTATTATTTGGTATTACATGGCAATTTTTACGATATTTGGTAATTTTTTATATAATATTGGTATTTTCTGGTATTATTTGTCAAATATGGTATTTTAGTGTACACATTCTAGTCAGCGGTTAATCACTCGAGTAGGGTTCATGTTAAGAAACTTTAAATGTATACTTAATTGATTTTTTACGTGGGCTCTTATGTTTCTATTTCAGGATTACCTATTACAATTTGTTTTTAATCAAGATAATTTATTTTTAATATTTCTTCTGTATTTCAATATGTAATATTGCCCTATTGTTGTGTGAGATTTATTGTTTTGAAAATAATAAATCACATATTTTCAGTGTTTGTCTATTTCTCCACCAAGAGGGGTTTGAAAATGGGCCAGAACTACGTGTCACTTTTTCTAACCCCCTTATCAATCCTTCTCACCCGTGGTGGTGCAATATCCTAAAACGGAAAGTTTCGAAAAAATGTACCCCCACAAAGATTCAGAAGTCACTACTAAATTATGTATAATTATGCTTTGTCTTATGTTTTTTTTTATCTTATCCCCCCTTCCTTCCCAATAATAAGAAATATGTAATAGTATAGAGTTTTGAGTCAAACTCCAACAAATAACAAACATCATATTTTATATAATTGCCTCTAGGTATTTAATGAATACAAAATTTGTTTTTTTTTTCAGTTAAATCAAATTATTATTTACTTCGTCTTTGACTTTTTTTTAAAGAGTCATTTGGATGCTTTTAAATGTATTGAAATCGTCTATACGCCTGCTGCACAGCCTTAACTTTCAAATAATTTAAAAATGTGTCATTTAAATTACCAAAGAAAATAATTTTTTGATAGTTCAATTAATAGTTATGTCGCATTATGCATTAAAATTACATTTTTTAACTGATTCACAACCATAGACTAAAATTCAATGTTGGTGTCCATATAAAATCTTTATTCTGGCGTTTAAATGTTGATGATTAATGGCGGGTGGGCGAGGCTTAGGCTCTATTGTCGGCACTGTCTTCTATAAAGCCACTGTACCGTGCTATATAATTCGCGCTTTGATTTAAGCCATGGTGGTCCATGGGAGACACTACGCTGTTTAAGAACGCCATTAAAATTTGTTCACTAAATTAGATTGGCTGTGCGTGTTAGGATTTAAGAGGAAAGCATCCCCCAGGGAAAAAATCCCAAGGAAAATGAGATATAGTAAGAGAACTTATTAGTACTCTCCCATATTATTTAGCTCTTTAAACAAGATTTCATAATCCTGGGAGAAAATATTTAAGCCCAAAATTAAATATTCGTCCCATTTATAATATTTGTTTGAATTTTGTCTGGAAAAAAATGTTAATATGATTTTGAACGATATAATCGATATGTTGTCCATAAAAATATTAATTTACATCTTCACGCACCTTTAAAAGATACCTGCGCCAAATGTAATACGAATATAAATATGATAAGCTACACTACGGATGAAAATGAGCTAATCAATTTTACATTGCAGCAAGATCTACACCTTAGCAAAACTGAAAAGGCTAAGCAGTGTCTAAGAGATGACAAAATTATCAAAATCAAAGATGCATGTTATCTAGTAACTGGTTGTTAGAGTTTCTGTATCTATTTCTTTTTTCATTTGCCTCATTCTATATCTAATATGTTGCATTTACCAATTTTAAATTACATTCCAATGTCTGCTCTTGTTTTCTTCATTATTTTTAGTAGTCCCTCATTTGTATTTATGTTGGTGCATATATTTTCATGTCATCCATATTATGTTTTACTTTGTTGTGATGATTGATCTGAAACCCGTGTTTTGTGCTATTTAATGTGATGGAAAGTGGGTTCAGGCAATGGCAGATCCATAACGCGCTTAATAAGTCTCCTTGAAAAAATCCACTTTTATAATTTTTATTGTGTCGTTTTTCATTTCTTCCTTTCTCGTTGTTAAGTGTATGCTTATTCTCCAGTTGTTGATGGTGGATGATAAAAAGTTCCTTTTGCTGAACGTATATTGTGGTTTCTAATACTTTCTTCAGCAATGAATTGAATTTAGAAGTCACAGTACAGCTGATTAGCGAAGCAATAGCTACGGCATATCAGGACAATTGCCCAGTTAAAACCTGGAAACAAAAAGAAAGCACAGTCTGGTGTAACGGAAAACTCGGAACGCTGAGGGAAACCGTCAGAAGGCTATATAGTAAAGCCAAAGCAACCAATGACTGGGATCTTTACAGGTCAAAACTAACAGAGTATAATAAAGAGATAAGGAAAGCCAAACGGGATTCGTGGAGAAGGTTCTGCGAAAGGGTAAATGAGACTTCAGCATGCGCCCGAATTCACAAAGTCCTAGCAAAAGAAAACAGAAACAACAATGTCGAGCTCCTCAAAAAGGAGGACAACACGTACACCAAAACAGCTGAGGAAAGTTTAACACTGCTCCTAAAGGCACACTTTCCGACAGCAATGCAATTAACAGGCCCATCTGACCTTCCGCCTAAGACAAGGCCACAAAGACCAGGTAGACAGGACTGGGAAATAGTTAAAAATGTAGTAACACCTGGGAAGATTAGATGGGCCATCAACCATTTAAGTCACCAGGCCTAGACGAAATACACCCCATACTTCTGCAAAAAGGTCAGGACATCTTATTACCACACCTGTGCAGAATATTTAGAGGGTGTCTAGTCTGGGGCGTTGTACCTAGTCTATGGCAACAGGTAAGGGCCCTATACCTGCCGAAAGTCGGCAGAATCTTGGACCGCACCCCAAAGTCATATATACCCATAAGCATATCTTCTTTTATGCTCAAGACCCTGGAAAGGCTAGTAGATAGGTACATCAGGGATAATACTCTACAGGTGTTCCCTCTAAGTGAACGTCAATATGCTTACCAACCAGGAAAGTCGACAGACCTAGCCCTGAACGACCTAAATAGGCTTCGTTCAAGGTCCATAGAGGACAAGGAGATTGCCGTAGCCACGTTCCTGGACATAGAAGGGGCTTTCAATCACGCCTCAACAGACTCTATCGTAAGCGTGTTGGAAAGGGGAGGGGCTCCAACAGCACTGCGCAAATGGATAGAAACTAGTCTAAAGCACAGGATAATCTCAGCCACTCTGGGAGAAACAACCACAAAGGCAGCGGTGGGAAGAGGATGCCCCCAGAGGGGAGTTCTATCTCCACTACTATGGGCCATATTAGTGGACGACTTGTTACAAAAACTGCCTGCAGAAGGCTTTTACTGTTTAGGATATGCAGACGACCTAACGATTGTAGTACGAGGCAGATTTGCCAGTACTCTCTCAGAGAGAAGCAAAAAAGCTCTCAAAATAGTGGAGAACTGGTGCAAAGATGAACAGCTATCAGTTAATCCAAAAAAGACGATAATCATTCCATTTACCAGAAGGCGAGCCGTTAGAGGACTAAAACCACTGGCGACAAATGGAGAAGAAATACCTTTTTCAAGGAAGCAAAAAATCTAGGAGTCATATTTGACCAGAGTCTTATGGAAACCACACATCCAAAAAGCAACTCTTAGAGCCACAGTTGCGCTAGGAAGATGCAGAAGGATATGCGGAAATAATTGAGGCCTCAATCCCAAAATGACACTGTGGCTATACACAGCAGTGGTAAGACCAATGATAGCGTATGGTTCAGTAGTATGGTCGACAAGAACCATGCAGACGGAGACAAAAAGGCAAATAAGTCGCGTTCAAAGGCTAGCATGCCTGTGCGTCACTGGAGCCATGAGCACAACGCCCACTGCGGCTCTAGAAGTCCTACTAAACGTACCACCAATCCAAACATACATACAAGCACGCTCCGTCACATACAGGCTATCACAAGGCCAAAAACCGATTATAGATCGACATAATACCAAACAAGAGAAGCTAAACAAAGAAATCAAGGCAGATGACATCCTGGGATTGCCCACGGATAGCACCATAGCCAAGTACAGCTTTGTTAAAATGTACTCGACACCTATTCCAAACAGGAATGATTGAAAAAATGACCCACCATTTAGGGCAAATCTGATCTGGTACACCGACGGCTCAAAAACACGGGAAGGAGTAGGAGCCGGAATATATGAACCAAGGACGAAAACAAGAATTTCGATTTCCATGGGCAAACTAGCGACAGTGTTTCAAGCGGAAATAACAGCAACAGAACAGTGTGCAAAGGAAATAAAAAGAAGATATGGTTGCAACAAAACAACAATTGCGATCTTCTCCGACAGCCAAGCGGCAATAAAAGCTGTGCAATCCAACAAAATAACATCGAAATTGGTACTGGATTGCCACAATGCTCTGAATGACATAGGAAGTCAACATAGAGTGACACTATCATGGGTACCTGGGCATGAAGGCTATCAAGGTAATGAAACTGCTGACGAAATAGCCAGAGAAGGCTCGTTTAGGCACATGATAGAACCAGAACCATTCTGCGGGATAGCCAAACCAATCGCTAAAACAGCCATAAAGAAATGGATAGCAGAAGAATCCCGAAAATGGTGGAACAACACTTTGGGACAAAGACAGGCCAAGGAATTTATAATAGGTCCATCGGCCAAACTATCAACAGACCTACTAAGCTACGGAAGGAAGGCTGCCAGGATAATGGTGCGTCTGCTGACGGGCCATTGCCTGCTGAAAAAGCACCTAAGCGTCATAGGTTTGGCAGAAAATAGCGAATGCAGGTTGTGCCAGGAGGAGGAGGAGACGGCATCTCACGTGCTATGCCACTGTGAAGGCTTATCGAGAGTGCGCTCCCAACTACTTGGCGTACCTAAACTAGAAGCTAATAGCTACACGACGGAGTCACTATCAAGGTTGTGCGGTCTAGATTCGTCGGGTCGCGGTGACAAGTAGGCTCAAAGGCCATCTCTCCCAATCTGTAATCTGTAATCAGCCATGAATGTGGCGCAGAGTCGAATGCTTTCTTGTAATCTTTGTTACATGTTCGTAGTTTCCGTTGTTGTTTTCCCATTTGTCTCATTATTATAGAGTCTGCAATTAGCTGCTTTTTACATCCTTGACCGTTCTTCCTACAGCCTTTTGGCTCTTCCGATATTACATTGTATTTTGAAGATGTTGATTTATTTAACATTATTTTATACAATATCTACAAAACAATATTGGTCGACACTTTGCTGGATCTTCTGTGTCGTAGTTATTCGAATTCAAATATGTTTTCTTCTGTTTGAAAGTGTGGCAATAGTTGAGATTTTTCTATTACTATATTTTGTTTGAATGGTTAGGTATTTATATATGTATGGGAACTGTTTATATCAAAAGTTTTCTATTTGAGCCGTCCTTGATGATTTCCAGTTATGTGTGTTTTTTTTTTATAATAAAGTTTGCCAGTTCATCCGCTGTTATTCTGTATTCCGATTATTGATTTGTTTCTTCTTGTCTTTTTTCTTCATCTTTAATTCTTGATGAAATACGATTATGTTATACGGGTTTTGACCATATTTCTTTCCAGAATTCGGAGGTATCTTTTCTACTTGGCGTTGTTACCTTAATGTCTTCCGTTGCTGCTATTTTCTTTTCTGTCATTGGGTTCCTAGTATCGGCGTAGACGTGCTGAGTATAGTGTTAATTTTTGTTTGAGAGAGTCCGAAATTTCTATAGTTGCTCACTATTTTTTGTTATATTTTCAATGTGCATTAACATTTTCTTCAATTTGCTTCCATTTATAAATTGCATTAGCATTTCTTTGACTGTCCTCGGCTTTATTATATTGTTTTCAATTCTTCCTTGTCATCTAGGTGTGTTTGTTGATTTTGGTTTCCTATTTAATACTGCTGAGGCTACTGCATATATCGCTGTGTAAATATCTTCCAGTGTGCTTGGCATCCAGCAATAATTTTTCTGTTCATCATGTCTATTAATATTTTTGTGTCCTCGTCAAAGTAATTTCGTAAGTATAATTCTCCTAGTCGTATTACTATCGCACCAACTTGTTTCTCTTTCTCTTCTTAGTTTTGGTTCATCTCGATTTGTAGCTGGATGTTTGAGATCTTTATTTCATGTGGTTCCCCCACGTAGTCTCAATGTAGTGTTTGTGATGAGAGTTGTTCCTGCTTATCTGTTGTTCATGGGTAGCGTGTTTTTTCTTGCTCGTTTGTATGAATTATTTTTGTTTCTTCCTTATCTCTGAGCCCTTTTGCGACTCCTTCTTTGATTTCCTATATTTCGTGTGCTGTTAGTACTTTAGTATTTATTGTTTCACGCTTCGATTCTATCAGTCTTTGTTCTGTAACAACTTCTGCCAGATTGAAGTATTTTATAAGGAAAACTCTGTATTGTTCTGAGAGATATCTCGTTTTCATAATCTCAGGCATTGTTGAAAGGTAATAACAACGCATGACAGTGCGGTTAATTTCGTCATTCCATGTCTTATTCTGCCTTGGTGGTTGCAGGTTTTCCAAGCAAAAAGTTTCGAGCAGTTCGTATGTTTTTATAGCCAGGTTTTCATCATTTTGTTCTTCATGCCGCGTTTTCGAGATTTCTTGATGATTCACTTTAGGTTCATCCATATCTTTTATTTGTGGTATGAGTAGTTCAAAGTGTCTTGCTTCAGGATTGTTAATCAGTAGTTGTTAATTAGCTTTATATTATTTTCATGAGAGTCCCCTTTAATACAGGATGTACTGCGAGGTAAATGGGGCCTGTGTGATCGTCACTATCCAATAGCTACCGAAACAGGTACCCTTGCGTCAATTATTTTTATTATTATTATGGACTTCTCTCGACATTAATATATTTTTTCTTCAAACGTCAGTAAATCCATCATTACTCGACTGTGTAGGCGGCAGTGAAGTTTCGCTTTTCCTCCGCCGGAGCTTTACTTTTCACTTTTCCGCCGGCGGAGGTAAAAGTGTTGTCATATCAACATAGATACAATACAAACAAACATCAAAATAAGCGTCAACAACTCAAGAGTTACTAAACTAAAATTTGTATTTATCACTCAATTTGTGACTGCATTTCTAAAAATCACTAATTTAGGAGCAAATTGGTTATTATTTGATCGAACTTACTCTATAACTGCTTATCAATACGGAATTAAAACGCAATCGAAAGCGCAATTTTAAAAAAATAATTATTGTTGACAGTGTCCACTGACAGCTTTATATGACATTATTATAGCAACAAACTGAGCCTATTCACCGACACCGCACCGGTCTAAGCCGCCTTGCGAACCAACTTATCTTTAATAATAATTATTATTACTATTAAAAAGCGACGTTTTTGCATTAATTTGTCGACATTTGAAGAAAAAACAGCATATTTTATTTGGAGGAAAAGTTACTTTTCATGGCTTGCTCTCTATTACCAGCCTCACTCCGTTCGGCTGTTAAACACGAGCGCGCCATGAAAAGTATTACTTTTCCTCCATATAAAATAATATACTATTTCGTATTGACGTTCTAGGTTTTAAAATGTATGTTATATCAAATTTCAATTTCAAATTGGTGTCTGCTCACAGTATAACACTCACCTAATATATGTTGTAAAATTAGATAAACTAGCCTTATAAAGCAGTTCGGAAAGTCATAAATGCAGATAAAAGAATTTCTTCTATAATTATTCCAAAAATATATTCGAACAGCATTTACTAGAAAATACCCCATATTAGTCCTATATATAAAATTATTCTGCCTGTAATGGAAATAATCAGATCTGCATTTCAGACCACAATTTTATATATTTTTTTAATTTTTACACTATTAATACTTTTCCTCAAACCCAGTAGATAAAATGATTAAAAATACTGCAAAGGTGAAGCATTGGTAACCATTTTCATTTAAATAGAAATATATTAAAACCTTAAGCTTGAACGTTGACAAAGCACAAGAGGTTCTATTTCACACCCTATAGTACCGCTAATATACCCCATTGCTTCTTCAACTATTCATAAATTAGAGATTGTAAATCTGGTCTTTTTCTTAAAATATACTGGTTAATTGTAGAATTTTCGGACCGAAGTAAAATTAGGCACCACATGTTTCATCTATTGCTTAGTTTATTTCCTAATTTTGAAGTAGATAGTACAATATTGGATATTCTAAATCTATTTACTTTTAAACACAATTTCCAATTAGTTTTTAAAATCTCTTGAATGCCATCAGTTTTCAGCGACACTTGCTGGAATCAAAAGTATTGGGTCTAACTAAAGCTAACTCTATTCAATATTCTACATGTTTTTAATTTTAGATAAAACAAAATGAGCAGCCTTATTTTACAGAATCTTTATGTAATGCTAAGCAGAGGTGTCAAATATAATAAAATATATCACCTTTGCGAGGAAGATATTAGCTTAGATACATAACGCCCAATTTATAAGACAATTTACAAAGTTAAATGTTGATCATTCAAGTGGGGACCACCTAACTGAAAGTGTGCCACCAGCCGATAAACGAAACCGAATAACTCGAGTCACTCGTATTCGCGTTAAGCCGGTTGTTGAGAGAACGTCTTCAGCATGTCCTGATTAGGTGTTCCAGTTTGAACATGCGGTCGCGTCTGGTTATCAATGAAAGTGTGACGTATCAATGAGTTTTTTTGTTTACCGTAACCTCAAATAAACCAAAGACGTCTTAGTATAATGTGCCGTTTAGGATATGTTTTAGTTTTGACCTTCTCGCTCAGTTTTTCTGGTGTTGTTTACGGAAGTGAAAATGTCACTTTCGCAGACGTGCCGGTAGACATGCTGGTCAACTTGACGGGAAATAATGAACTATGGACAATTCTTCTAAAAGACTGCCAGGAGCCAACGTTAACATGTGTGCAAAACAATATTTTTAACTACCTCAAGAAAACTTTAGACGAAACTAACGATTTTCAACTCACCAGTTTCATGAAATTCTCTAAAAATAACCTCGACTATAACAACATTTCCAGATCGTTCGAGGGCGACAATAATGATACTTACGATGAATATTTGTACGATGAAGAATTTCCAATTGAATCAATGTCAAGGTCACTTCAAGATAACACTGCCAAATTCCTGATGACGCATGACCTAGAAGTATCACTACCGGATGGTATATTTCCAAACAGTATTCTTAAAATAGCTCCAAGAAATTTAGAAAATCATGGGGCTTTAGTTAACCTTGAAATTATTTCACAGGATCTGAAAGAAGCAAGTGGGCTGGAAGAGGGGAGCAGAACTTTTAAAAGAATTCGTAAGTGGCACAATATCATCTTATCTGTAATTAAATTTTCTTTAAGAAGTTTATTTTAAAGTATTTAATGATTATTTATTATAAATTAGAAATTGCTTGTCTTTTTATGAAGTATTTATAATTTATGCTTTTCCTAGCATGTACTTCCAGAAAAATAGTCGTATGATTTCATATGACAGTAGTACCTACCTAAGTAGAGGATCAGAGGGCAGTTATTATATCAACCCTGTCTCTGTTAGTATTGTCAATTAAACTAAGCGAGGGACCATTACTGAACAATAGTCTAGTAATCCTTCCTCGACGGAGCCTCTATTTTTGTTATATTAACGACACTTTTTGAGCCATAGCTTCAATGGAAAAAAATTATGGTTTTCCAAGCTGGTTATGTTTTGACCAAATGAACACACCTTTGCTCTTAAAATTTCTACCGGAGGCAATTTTAGGCTACGCTACTGCCAACGATCTTTTTTTATTTACATCTATATTAATACACAGAATAGCCAAATTTCGCTGCCATTGTAGAGTGAGAGTCGTGTTTTTTTTTACAATTTTATACTATAGAGTATCCAAGAATTTGAAGCGCAGAGGAAATTGCAAATTTTTAGTTTTTAGGTACCCCTCGTATTTTGGTTATCTTTCAATATAGCGTGGAAGCAAAAGTAGGTAATTATAGAGTTTATTACTAAGAATTTAATTACCTCACTAGCATTTGAAGTAAAACTTCTTTAGCGAGGACAAAGTTTGAAAAAATGCTTAATAAAGTGAAACGCCCCTATAATTAAGCTTGTTCCAGTATAACTAGAGGATTGAAATTTTCATGACATGTAGCCGGGGTAAAATGAGGATCCTGGACGAGAATTGAACCTCGAACCATCCCCCCCCCCCCCCCGCCCAGAAGAAAAAATTAAAATAATTAATTTCGGAGAACGGGAAGAGCTACGGGGTCGAAATTTGTATTGTAGGTGCGCTTCATGGGGGGCTACCTTTGACCATATGGGGGGCACTGGGGCTGTAATTTAATGGGGCGATTTTGGGGAAAAAATGTTTTTTGCCGATATATCTGCAACGGAGCCTCGGATCGAAAATATGACAACCTCGGCTACAGAGTCATCAATGGTGGGGGGGTGGGTAGGAATTTTATCCCCCACCTCCCCGGATACCCAAAAATTTTAGAAGAAATGGGGAAAAACAACGTAAAAATTATTTGGAAAGTTAATAAAAACATTATAAAATGAAACAAGAAGAAGCATTAATTAAAAAAACTTAGAGAAACGTGGTTTCCAGCGAAAAAAAGGAATTCAACTGCGAGGTCGGGGATGGCAAAAATGGGAAGAAAAACAGATGCATTATGAAAAAATAAATTAAAAAAAATTAAAACAAATTGAAAAAACTTAAAAAATATTCGGAAAGCAAAGAAATATATTATAAAACGAAGTACGTGAAAAAAAAACATAACAAAAGATTGTTCGGAAAGTGAATAAAAGTATTATATAATCAAATAAGAAAAACAATTCAAAAACTTTAAAAAAGAAAAAAATGCTTGAAAAGTTAATAAGAAAATTTAAAAAGCTGTCGAAACCGGGAGCAAAATTTGAGAAAAAGTGCCTAAAATAATAAAAACAATTCCTTATATTTCTTTCAGAATTTTCACTTCAGTTGTGTGCTTATAAAAGTGAGGCACATAGTTTTTTTTAAAGAAATTTATCAATCCTCTATATTCTCACTATTTCACATTGCTTTTAGATAATGACAACTGATTATTTACTGTTTATCTACACGGTATTTGTCGATATTTATGAACATAAAATCAGTATTAGTTTATGTTTTTGTAATGCTATAATATATCTTCAAATTACCCTAATTTTGTCTATTTGTTTGTACATTCAATCTTTGAAAATTTATTTTTTAATTTCACTGTTCCTCTTTATGTTTGCAGAACTGTCTCTACACGTTAAATTGCTTCTGGCACTTACTATACTTCAATAGTTTTTGTTTATGAGACCAAAGATGTTCCAAACAGAATGTCCATATCTCCAAGGTTTTGAGATACAGGGTGAAAATAGGAATTTTCAGTCTTCAGATACCCTTCGTACCTCTGTTGTCATATAACTTATCATGATAGTAGAATATGATTCTTATATTTACTTATAATCCAGTGGCGATTACTAGATTTTTTTAGGAACAATCCAACATTTTCCTTCTCCATAACCTCGGTAACAACCACGGCAATGGCAGTGCCTTATTTACTTATTAAACTTATCAATTTGCCTGCAACATTTTTGTCAACAGAGCGACTTTTTGAATTTAAAATGCAACCATTAGATATTACAGTTTCTGTATTTCAATATTGTGTCATAAAATTTTCTTGAAATGGACTATTCGTTCTCAACCAATAAATTGGAAGCAGTATCCATTTGCTTGGTATCTTCATATTCTTCGATCATTGGTGTTCCTTCGAAAACAATTCTTTACTCTTTCTTATCTCTTTTTATTTCTATTCTAAATAGCCCAGACAAAATAGCCAGTCGATTAAATAACGCCGACAAATAATCCTGCAGCAAGAATATGATAGTGAAAAATAACTACTGTTTATATGGGAAAAAGACTATCACAAAATGGAGATAGCTATATCTCAGAAAAGCTTAATTTTGATTATAAAAAACGGATATCGATATAGAAAGGTTCGTATAAATGTAGATGGAATTACTTCTTGAAAATGCGTTAAAAACAATAATTACTGCTGGCGCCCAAAAATAAAAGAAAAAAATGTGATAATAGGTTACAATCACAACACATCATACTCAACAAAAAATGAAGACTATTAATGTGCAAGCGGTATTCGAAAAGGGAAATTAGAATCCCATGAGAAAGAGGGAAAAATTATAAAAAAAATTACACCATGTGTTAAACTGTATACAGCTCCTTTATTATCAAACTACAATTTAATACAGATGATAATCCAACAGAAAAGAATCCTGAAACGTTTTTTTGCACCAGCTGAAAATACTGCAGAGTTCGAGATTGCGAAAATCCTTAAATTGACACAAACGAAACATCAGTTTTTGTTATGGGATAGTGAAAAATACGATCCGAATAGGACTATTATCGGAAGTAATTGCACAAGTGCATCAAAATTACTGCTAATTTTGCATGACAGCGTGTTGTCTAAAAACTGCATGAGTTTATTTTTACATTTCTCCCTTTTTCCGAAGTATGAAAATGACCGAATGCAGTTTTTCTAAAACAACACGCTTGAATGCAAAATTATCTGGTTATTTTAATGCATGAGTGTAATGCGGGGAATATTTCCCGAATAAGGACATCGTTTTAAAAGATAAATTATTATAATTTTTTTAATACATAAACGTACATGTAACTGTAAAGAAAATAAAGATACTCAAAAATACGTTTTTTTTTTAATCCGAAACCAGACATTTTTAATACATGATATATTTTTACTTTACTTTGAAGTTATTTATACATTGTCGCTGTCGTCGGAAGTTTACAATGGAATTATCGTAGATACGTCCGATGCAATTATGGCCGTGTTCTTTCGGCTTCTACAGTGCAATTATCGGAAGTAATTGCACAAGTGCATCAAAATTACCGATAATATTGCATGACAGCGTGTTGTCTAAAATCTGCACAAGTTCATTTTCATATTTTGGAGAAATAAATATTTCCCCGATTAATAAAAGCGCACTCCTTTTTCCAAAATATGAAAATGACCAAATGCAGTTTTTCTACGACAACACCCTCGAATGCAAAATTATCTGGTTATTTTGATGCACAAGTGTAATTCGGAGGAATATTACCCGAATAGGGTCATGGTTTTTAAAAATACACTTTCTTTTTTTAATAAAAAACGTACATACACGTAACTGTAAACAAAATAAATAGACGCAAAAATACGATTTTTTTAATCCGAAACGAGACATTTTTAATATATATTCACTTGACTGACGTTATTTATAAACTGTTGCTGTCATCGTAAGCTTACAATGGAATTACCATAAATACGTACGATGCAATTATCCTTGGGCTGCATATTTACACATACTCACATACGATGGCACCAGGGTGCTGAAATCGGTTAGGGTTTGTAAGCGTTTGTAGCACTACCAGCTCACTGATTTGGGCACTATCAGCTCACTGATTTGGGCACCTAATAGCGTCATGTCTTCACGGGGCAATCAATTTGCGGTAAGAGCTCTCGTGGTCTAGAGATTTATATGGCTGGGTTTCACCTGGCCGGTCCGGGTTCAAACCCTGTTGCTTTTTTTTTAGGTTAAGTTTCGAAACAGTTTTTTTTATTTTGGGTATGTCTTGGGTTAGTTTGGGTTAGCACCTGGTTAGTTTCCTTTGCTTGAGCCCCCGTAGCGAGCGAAGCGAGCGGAGGTCCATGCGAAAAGCGAAATATTATATAACAGCGTATTCCAGGTGCCCAAATCAGTGAGCTTTTGTAGCGCTACAAACGCTTACAAAACCTAACCGATTTCAGCACCATAGTGCCTATGATAGCCACTACGTAGGTACCGAAATCAGTGAGCTTTTGTAGCGTAATTATTGCTTACAAAGGCTCACAGTTTTCAGCACTCTGGTGCCATCGTATGTGAGGATGTGTAAATATGCCGCCGGGCTCTTTCGGTTTCTACAGTGCAATATCGCTGCAATTTTCCGATAATTGCACTTCTCTAATGGGATTTTTTCAGGGATTTTTTATGCATGAGGGAAATATTAGCTGTAATTTTTCGATAATTGCACTCCTCTAATGGGATTTTTTATACACATGGGATATATTCGCTGTAATTTTTTCGATAATGGCACTACTCTGATGGGATTTTTTATACATGAGGGAAATATTCTCTAAAACATGAGGAAACCTTATTTTGAAAGAATTTCATCACTGGTTTATGGATGATACCTGTTAAGGTGGCAACATTTTTCAGAAGTTTTTACAGCTATTTCTTCAATTAATAAATGCGCACTCCAACTGATTTAAAGGCTATTGAAGATCGAGAAGAAGAATCTTTCACTACCATGCTTCAAAAACTAATAGCGTTTAAATCGACTTGAAAATATATTAACCCATTTTCTACTAACCCAGTAGTGGAGAACTTTCAATTCTAAGCTAAGAAAAACCTTTGATGAAACATGGAAAAAGTCATCAAAATTGGTCAGAAATGCAATGGGATAGTCTTATTTGAAGTGACGACGTGTCAAGGTTTGACGTATGTGTTGGAGACTGCCAAAGTAGGCTATTAAGAACCAAAAAGAAACCATATCATCCAAACTGTTTGCACTGAAAACTTAAATTCCCGGCTTTTGTAATGATTTTTTGGGGGATGTATGTCGGTCCAAAGGACTGAGAAGTTGCATATCATATGCTCAGAAACAAATTCAATTCATCCATTGAAACATTAATATAAATAGAAAACAAGTTCATATTCCAACCAGATGGCGCTACGCGTCATACTGCTAAAATAGTAAATAGTGAATGTTGCAAAATAATATTCCGTATAAATTGGATATCCAATAGCCCGATCTACTGTCATTTGAAATAATTTGGCAACTTATGAAAAAAAAAAGGTGTTAGATAACAGAGTTAAAAGAGGGACTTACTCAAATTTGAAATTTTTTTAGTGCTGAAGATTGCAAAAAGTTAGTAGAAACTATGTCCAAGCAATTCTGATGCAAAATGGAAAAGTTACACACTTGTAAATTCAGTGATACCCCGACATGATTTTTTGATCAAACAAAATGATATTATTTAAGCCTCCACTTAAATTTGGTTCTTCTTGAACTGCTCTTGGGGCCTTATATAATTTGATGATGACCGATGTGTCACAGATAAAAAAGAAACAATTGGCAAATGTTTTGTTTCAATTAAAAGCTAGTCATGATGATCAAAATGCTATATTTTTCACATGAGCCAAAGGAAATGATTCATTTTTATAATTTACTATTATGGTCAGTCATATCTCTAGTTTATTAATTTTAACTTTAATAACGAATATTTACAAAAAGTTGCAAACTACTATACTAATAGTTAGATTGAATAGATTTTGCTTTTGTGGATTCTAATGATATCTAGAATAAAGTAAAAAAATAAAATATTGACTGTGCCAGATGGTTTGATTCTAGACTGGCTATGTTATATATCATTGTGAATGATTCACTTTTGTAGGTCAAATTTTTCTATCTCTCTCACGATACCATGGTCTTATTAAAATGCTTAATATAAGATCTCTTTGATACTGGTCTAGTTATACTAACAAAACCTAAAAACCTAAAGAACTTAGAAATACTTAACGTTTCAGAGATCAAGTGTGCCCGCATTGTCAAAAACGAGAAATCTAAAAATTAAAATGATATAAATAACAATAAAATCGTCCAGGATAACAAAATAGTAAAAAGTAATGATTGTCAAGTTTTGGATTTATCATTGATAAGGTGTTAAGAAAAATGTAATGTCATTTAGTCATTGGGTTGTTCAGTTTCTGTGATATTGAGGTGTTGTTAGGTAAATAATTGTTGTACTCTTGAGGTGCTGTATATTTATAAGTAAGTATTCTGCTATTGGACGAATTTAGTGATTTTCGAATTACCTAATTTGACCTTAGTCAACTTCAACCTTTAGCAAAAAATCCAAGTGTCAATGAAATTGATGGAATCTAAAGCAACGTTAACAATATTGCAACACTCTCATTTTTTTTTTGTAAATGGTTTCATTGGAAAAATACTTGAGGCGTTCCCTTATGATTGTTGACAAATATGTAATTTGTGGAACTGCGTATTTTTTAAGTAAATTTGGTGTCTTTTCAAATGTTTGTTTAATAGTCTACAGGTTTCACGTGTGTAAAATCTATTACATTCAGATCGGATTTTATAAATGACAATTCTTTACTTTCATTTTCATTGTGTGGTTCATTTTGTTAGACAAAGTCTAAGGGCATTTTCTGTTTTCAGTATGCATGTAAAATTTATTATTACCTCTTCAATCTGTTTTGTCTGGCAAACCAAAAATACAATAAATAAAGAAATTTGTAAGTTAATTTGGTCTAATATTTAGGTATTCAAATTCTGTAAACATTTTGAATAAAAACAATAGAATTGTGACTTTTAATCATATATATTTTTCGACCTTAGAATTGAAAGATCTGCTTTTGTCTGTAGGTTTTCTGTTTATTTTTATTTCGAAACGATGTAAGTCTTTTTTGATAAGAACGTCAATTAATGGCATTTTTCTTTGTCTTGATATGATTTAGAAATTCGTTATGAAAATGCTCGTCATGTGAATAAATTGAGAAAATTTTAGCTACATAATGCCACCAAATTAAATATTTATACTAATAATTTTCAACAAAAATTGATTTAAAATTTTTCATAAAATATTATTTGGCAAGTGTGGTAGCGGAAAACCCATATCCAAACTATTCTTTTTGGGTAATAGTTATTATTGTATCAAAAATAAGAAGCTTTTACACAAAAAGCAAATAATTCAAATATAGTGTAAATATTGAGTACTGTTTATTCACTAAGGTCAGTATAATTCTGTAATTAATTTCCTACAATACCAAAATAGACGTGCTTTTTGCTGTACTGTTATTTTTAACGTGTTAATTCCATTTCTAATAGTTTTTATTTTAAATTTATTGCTTTTGACACTGGCGCGGCGACAGATATATTCCTCAAGGGGGCATGGGTCATTGCGGGCCGCGATCACTTTCACCTTTTGCTAGGGATTTATTGCCTCGATTGGTAAAAGGACAGTTGCGCCCAAACGAGGGATTACGGAATAGTACCGACTGAATATAAATGTTACATATAATACCCTCGTTACGTTCCGTCCCAAGATTTTTGCACATTTCATGCCTCGCCCTCCGCTCGCTTCGCTCGCTCCGGGGGCGCAATGGACGAAAACTAACTAGATGCATGAAAAGCAACTACATTTATATTACAGTCGCCCTATGGCGAGATCCTATTGCGTCTGCAGTTTACGTTTACGCACCGGCGCGCAACTGTCCTGTGAAATTGCAAAGACTACCTTTATATTTGTTTGACCGCGGCGCGCAAGTAACCAACACCCTCTACAGCACTACAGAAGAGGTCCTATACTGAATTATTATCTACTATTGTAGAAACATATTTTCAATAAGAGTGCAGTGAAGAACAATTTCAATACAAATTACCCAGATAGCTGAATCATCTCAAAAGATGTAAGATAATTATCGACACAGAAATTAATTAACAACAAATATATTAAAAGTAAAATAAAGGAACTTAAACTGGACTCTATGACCTATGACATCAATGAATTTGGTAAAATATTGAAAGTCACTCATGACTAGTTTTTTTAGGCGTATTTTATTGTATCTACTGTCATGTTAATTTTGATTTCATATATAATTATATCTTATATAATTTAATTTTATGATTAGGGTCGTGTAGATTAGACATAGTCTTGTTTTGAAGCAATGTCTTTTATATTTTATATATTTATATGTGAGCTGTATTTATAGTGACAAACGACCAAATAAAACAGTAACAGTATAACAATAAAAAACTTAGAGAGGGCACAGTCTCATAGATTCAATAAATATAATATAAGAATAAAATCAATAATTTTAAATTAATTTTCATTTAATTTCAATCACATTTGCAGCTGTGTTTTTTTAAGGTTAGCAACAGTTATTTATTAAATTTAGATATTATTTATTTAAATACATGTAATAACCTCTTACAGGAAAAATTAAACACTGACATATAAAATGCCAGAAATGACGATTTTATTGAGAAAGCTGAAATCAATTGTGCAAAATTAAAGTCTCTTTATTAAAATTAGGGCAAAAATTCAATACTAAATAACGACCCAACAGAAAGTATTGATAGATACATATTAAAAACACACAACACTCAACTATGTTGGGGTTTGAAACCTTCGGCAACATGCACTAAAACTGACCTTTATTTACAATACCGAAACATATTTTTTGCACTCGACGCGCGTTTCGCTAACTATGTTAGCATCATCAGGAGATGATTAAGACTAAAATTACAATCTACCTAACTCTCTTTTTATACTACTGATTGCTCAATCAAGCGGAACTAAAAAGAACCAATCCTGGTATCCCACTAGTCACGCTGGATTAACCAATACAATGGACTATACGGAATGGGCCCTCTATCTCTATTTAAACTATTCTTACATTTTATAATATCCATACTTTCATATGCGTTTAATAATTTCCTATCAGTTATATTATGAATTAATTTTAATTTCTTTATTGTTATTCTATTGTTATTATCAAAAGCATGCTCGGCAACACTTGCTTTTTCTGTTCTACCATACTTTAAATGAGCTATATATTCTTTGAATCTCGTCTGTATAGATCGTCTAGTTTGCCCAACATATTTTTGGTTACAATCCATACATCCAATTTCATATATTCTTTCTAACATTTCAATTTTGTCCTTTTACCACCTAATAGTTTCTTAATGTTAAACTGAGTCTGGTATACTAATTTTAAACCTACTTCCTTAAAAACGTTTTGGAGTCCTCTAGTATACTGAGGATTATACGGTATCGAATCATATTTTGTATTTTCATCCTGATTAACGAAAGAAGTGGAATCACGAATGGTCTTTCTAAACAAATGCCTATTAATTAGTCTATTTATTAAGTTAGTATTGAAACCATTAGCTTTCGCTATATTCCCAATTGTTTCCTTTTCCTTATTAAATATTTATCTGCTAAGAGAAAAGTTAACCATACGGTGTACTAAAAAATGAAAGCTGGCCATTTTACGTTGGTCGCAGTGGAAGGAATCATTAGGAATATATCGGTTAGTGGCAGTATTTTTTCTGAAAATATCAAATTCTAATGTGTTATTATCGTTCCTAATCACTAAAGTATCCCAGAAAGGTAGTTGGCCATTGTTCTCGACTTCATAAGTAAATTTGATTGTGGGGAGACGGTTGTTTAGTTTTGTTACAAAATCTTCAATATTAGCGGTTTTTGTGTCGAATATCCCGAAAATGTCATCCACATACCTGTACCATACCCTTGGAAAATATTCGAACTCTTGTCTTATTTCATTTTCAAATTTACTCATGAAAAGATTAGCTCGACGATAAACAGTTGCCCTTTGCCGTGCCTTCAAGTTGTTGGTAATAGTCATTTTTATATTGAAATTAATTTTGATCCATGCAAAGATTGGTTAAAGTTAAATATTCTTGTTTCATTTGGTTATCAAAACTATTCATCTCAAGTAAGTCTCCAAGGTATTGCAAGGTCTGTGGGATTGGTACACTAGGGAACAATGAGCTAATATCAAACGAGATTAAAATTTCACCTTCATTAAGAATCGTATCTTTAAATTTGTTTATGAAATCTAAGGAATTTAGTACTCCTGAATTCTGTTGTTTTGTAGGTAAATTTTCAAACTGGTTTGGCTAGCCACTTATAAGTTGGCGATTCTATTGCTGAGACTATGGGACGCATTGCCTTCCCAGGTTTTTGAGTCTTGGGAAGACAATATAGTTTCGGCATAGTAGGATTACTCACAGATAATTTATATTTAATTTGATCAGAAATAAGGTTGCTACATTTCTTCAAAGTGTTTTTAACTTGTGTTACCATTTTAGATAATGGATTCCTTGAGATTTTGTTATAGGGTCCGGATTCGATTAAATTATCAACCCGTTGAAAATATTCACTTTTGTCTAATATAACAACCTTATTACCTTTGTCAGCTTTTAGATAGAAAACATCTTTCTCCTTTAATCTCTTGATTATACTTTTCCCTTTTCCAGGTCTAGAGTTAACATTATTATTAATTACATTTTTTTGAGATCTAATTCCTGCATGCTTCTCTAACAAACCCTTTAGTAGAGTCAGGAATATGTTGAATAGAGCTTTATATATTACCTACAATATCAAGTTTGTTATCCTTTGGTGGAGGCAATGCAAAATTCAGACCCTTGTTTAAAAGATCCAATTCAGATTTATCAAAAGATTGAGTAGATAGGTTTTCCACAATGTTTACGACTTCCTGAGAACTAGTAGACTTAGGTTTCATTTTCCTGAGTTTTTTAAGTTTTTCATTGATGGATGACATTTTCTTGATGTTTTTTTATATCAATTACTAAAAACATTTTTCTCTGGAACTCGTACCATTCTTCATGTTCAATATTTGTTAATCTAAATGTTAGTTTTTTATAAAGTCTGTATGCCTCTAATTCAAACATACTTCATTTACTGTACAAATTTTTGATTTCTAAATCCAGCCACTTTTGTCTGGCAAAGGAATGTACTTTTTCTGTAACAGGAGAAGATTTTGGTAAAACAATTTTAATAAAATTTGGAAAGACATTAAATTTTTTACAAGACTTTAAAAACCAAATATCTGCGCTCACTAGCCTAATCATAGTAGAAAACTTACCATAAAGGCTAAGTTCCGCTGACCGTGAAGCCATCTCCACTCTGTTGGGGTTTGGAACCTTAGGCAATATGCACTAAAATTGAGCTTTATCCAGAAAACTGAAACAAAACTTTGCACTCGACGCGCGTTTCCCTAACCATGTTAGCATCATCAGGAGATTATTAAGGCTAAAATTAAAATCTACCTAACTCCCTTTTATACTACTGATTGCTCAATCAAGCGGAACTAAAAAGAACCAATCCTGGTATCCTACTAGTCACGCTGGATTAACCAATACAATGGACTAAACGGAATAGGCACTCTATCTCTATTTAAACTATTCTTGCATTTAATAATTTCCATACTTTTATATGCGTCTAATAATCTCCTATCAGTTATATTATGAATTAATTTTAAATTTTTTATTGTTATTCTATGATTATTATCAAAAGCATGCTCGGCTAACTACCTTTCTTGGATACTTTAGTGATTAGGAACGATAATAACACATTAGAATTTAATATTTACAGAAAAAATACTGCCACTAACCGATATATTCCTAATGATTCCTTCCACTGCGACCAACATAAAATGGCCAGCTTTCATTTTTTAGTACACCGTATGGTTAACTTTCGTCTTAGCAGAGAAAGATTTAATAAGGAAAAGGAAACAATTAGGAATATAGCGAAAGTTAATGGTCTCAATACTAACTTAATAGAAAGACCATTCGTGATTCCACTTCTTTCGTTAATTAGGATGAAAATACAATAGTATATTATTTTATATGGAGGAAAAGTGATACTTTTCATGGCGCGCTCGTGTTTAACAGCCGAACGGAGTGAGGCTGGTAATAGAGAGCAAGCCATGAAAAGTAACTTTTCCTCCAAATAAAATATGCGGTTTTTTCTTCAAATGTCGACAAATTAATGCAAAAACATCTCTTTTTAATAGTAATAATATCTAATTATTATTAAAGATAAATGGGTTCGCCAGGCGGCTTAGACCACGGTCGTAGGTGGCCTTGCTTAGACCGGTGTCGGTGAATATAATGTAACATAAAGCTGTCAGTGGACACTGTCAACAATAATTATTTTTTTACGATTGCGTCTCCGATTGCGTTTTAATTCCGTATTGATAAGCAGTTATTGAGTAAGTTCGATTAAATAATAACCAATTTGTTCCTAAATTAGTGATTTTTAGAAATGCAGTCACAAATTGAGTGATAAATACAAATTGTAGTATAATAAATCTTGAGTTGTTGACGCTTATTTTGTTGTCTGTTTGTATTGTATCTATGTTGCTATGACAACACTTTTACCTCCGCCGGCGGAAAAGTGAAAAGTAAAGCTCCGGCGGAGGAAAAAACGAAACTTCACGGCCGCCTACACAGTCGAGTAATGACGGATTTACTGACGTTTGAAGAAAAAATATGTTTCGAAACCGTATAATCCTCAGTATACTAGAGGACTACAAAAAGTTTTTAAGGAAGTAGGTTTAAAATTAGTATACCAGACTCAGTTTAACATTAAGAAACTATTAGGTGGTCCAAAGGACAAAATTGAAATGTTAGAAAGAAGTGGAATATATGAAATTGGATGTATGGATTGTACCCAAAAATATGTTGGGCAAACTAGGCGATCTATACAGACGAGATTCAAAGAACATATAGCTCATTTAAAGTATGGTAGAGCAGAAAAATCAAGTGTTGCCGAGCATGCTTTTGATAATAATCATAGAATAACAATAAAAAATTTAAAATTAATTCATAATATAACTGATAGGAGATTATTAGATGCATATGAAAGTATGGATATTATTAAATGTACGAATAGTTTAAATAGAGATAGAGGGCCCATTCCGTATAGTTCATTGTATTGGTTAATCCAGCGTGACTAGTGGGATACCAGGATTGGTTCTTTTTAGTTCCGCTTGATTGAGCAATCAGTAGTATAAAAAGGGAGTTAGGTAGATTGTAATTTTAGTCTTAATCATCTCCTGATGATGCTAACATGGTTAGCGAAACGCGCGTCGGGTGCAAAAATTTTGTTTCGATATTGTGGATAAAGCTCAGTTTTAACACAACACTCAGTTTAACGACATGATAAAATTACCAAAATACCCCATTTTTATGGAGGACCTATCAAAATTAGACACACTAAATATAACTTTACGTCCAATAATAAGCTATACAAATTTGCCCTGCTAAATATCTACTCAACATTCTTAATAATCATACAACAATAATTGACAACACTATTTAGAGTACTTGTCACTATTCCTTTTAGAATAGCATAGGTATCTGATGTAAATAAAATATTCAATGATATTAAGACAAATGCAACCAGGGTGGATGAAATATCTCCTTTAATGCTAAGATATTGCAGCCCTTTCATTGATAAATATATTGCACGTATAATAAACTGTTGCCTATAAATAAGTTTTTTATCGGCTCAAAGGAAGATATCAGTTGAAAAACCATTGACAAAAGTCGCCAACCCTAGAAATTTAAATCGCATTCTTATTGTAAGCATTCTCCCAGTTATTTCTAAAAATGTAAAGAAAAAATTACAAGACTAAACGAATATTTATTGCATGAATAATAATATTATACCCGGTACCCAGTGCGCATTTAGAAAATATCACGGATGCTATAATACGCGCATTCAATAATGGTATGATTAGTGTATTGGTGCCTTTGGACTTTCGACGGCATTTAATACAATTAATCATGATTTTCGCGTATCTAAGTTGAAATATTAAAGCTGACCATGTATTTTGTTTAATTAAGTTATATTTGTCTAACAGACTTCAAAGCATTCTTTCGGATAATAAATATTCCGTTCCAGATGAGATAGTTACTGGGGTACTGCAGGGTTCAATTTTATGTCCGTTACTTTTTCTTATTAATACCTCTGGTTCAAAACTAAAATATGTAGATACTGCAACGAATTTTTATTTGATATTAGATGGTCAGCTTAGATTTAGGGAACATTTAAAGGTAATTTTCCAAAAGACATATTTCTGATTAAAGATGCTTTATAATAACAGACATATACTGAGTTAGGAATTTAGTGTAAATCTCTTATCTGATTTCAAATATTGTGACTTTTTGTACCTATGATTTTTGTTTGGACCAAGAAACTAATCTCAATCTCTGTATCGTATCAGTATCAGTATCAGAAGAGGTGGCCTCTAGCGGGCCTTGCACTTAGGCCACCAATTGGACCCGTTGTGCCCTCGCCCTCAGCCTTATCTACTGGTTATGTTTTGTACGTTGTTGGACATTTTAGTTAATATAGTTTCCGTATTTGTACAGATACTCACAAGTTTTTTCTTGAATATTGTAAAGTGACCTTCTTTTGTAATAATTTTTGATACGAAATATTTTCATTCCTATAACCTGTTAATAGTAATATAAATAGTTTCATTACTACATTTCATAATGCTAGTAAGCCAATAACTAAGTTTTAAAATATTTTAAGGTGCTACAATTCCGACTTTTTTATATAAAGTAATGATTGGCAATTTTGAATCTTAGTTACCAATAAAATATTCTCTGTCGCAAACATCAGATAAAAAAAAGACAAGATGATGTTTGTCGTATCGTTAATTAGTTTAGGGCGAAATGGCCCAAAATACGTATTGTCAAATTCTAAAAATCACGTTAAATCTTTTGACTAGCTATAATGTAGAATATGTGAGGAAATTCAGGGAATTGCTTAGGATATGCTGGCTGCATCGTACGCTGATATTTTCAGACTGGAAAACTGTAATCGAGGGGTGCCTAACCGTAGATCGTTCTTATGCGGAGAAACACTACAGTCCCTGAAATTTTCTGCCTGGAACCAGCCTTTTTATCTCAATCTGTTTTCTGCGGCGGTGTTGTTGAGAATTCTACGAATTTCCTTGCAACAGATAACACTTTATTCTGATTTTTAAGGTTCTTACAATAATTATAGAACCATTCAAAAGACTAAAAGCTCGTAACATTTCACAATAATGCTCTTAATGTCTCAAAAAATTTATTCGGTATTTTGTCCGAACGTTTGTTCTTCTATTAATAGAAAACTTTTAAAATGTTGAGTCGACAACTAATGCCCCTTTTCAGTTAAATCATTTGAAGAAAATGTAGTTGTGTCTCAAATAAATAGAAGTTTGATGATTTCTATTAACTAGTAATATTAAAAAATAGTTCCTAAATGTAAAAGGATCCAGTTAAAAATCAAATGTTTTTGTTGGTGCTTTTTCTCTTATAACCAATTTTAAACACTTTTCTTCTATAGTGCTCATGAAAATTCCCTATAATATTGGCTGTATATTCTTCTTTTCCAGGTAAATTCATCAACGAGCGGATAATCTACGCACTGATTGCCGTACTGCTCATAGCAAAATTACTGGCAGTCAAGTTTTTGTTCCTATTGCCATTGTTAGTTGGAGCCGCAACTGCTAAGAAGCTGCTGCTGAAAATACTTTTGTTTGTATTTCCATTCTTACATCATATATTTAAATTCTGTGCCTATTATCCCATTCAAGCGAAATACCATCATCACAAGCATTTGATTTCACATATTCATGAGGTAAGAAATTTTGAAGTAAGATTTTGTAAAATTTTAATATGTAAATTAGCTAATGAAAACTATCATGTAGACGGGTTCTAGAATAAGACAAGGTTCATTATAGATTACCAATTAGAAACCTATTCCAGACATCTATTATTCATAAATATTTGGATACGAGGTGTCATATAGATTTTATTTCAATTATCATTAATTAAATAATTCAGATGACTAAGTTTACTTCCAGTGCACGTTTGTAGAGAATCTATGATTGCTTGCATATCCGTTATTAATTTTTCATTTAAATATAAAAATATTTATCTTGAAACTTACTCTGATATGGTGGCTTTTAAATATCATATTTCATCCAAGTATCAATAGAAAATAGGTGTAAGTTACATGTTACATGTGAAAATTACTGTTAATATTCGAATTCTTCATTTGGCACATTTTCAACATCTTACATGAATTCTTTATTAGAGATTTGAAATAATCGAACCCTTAAGAGAAATTGGATTACTGAATAGGCTATTAGCTCAGCTTGATTAGCAGCAGTCGCTATTCTTTTAAAATTCCTTCCAAGTAGTAAAATCATATTAGCCTGCACGGTAGTGTGGTTTCTACTCTAGTGCAAATAAACTTCAAATTTAAAAAGCACCTTTTTTGCATTGAATGTTAGAGTGGAAGGGCTTTTCACATAGTAGGCACTTACTCTAGGATATTAGTTCGAGTTTTCACAGACTAGGGAATAGTAATATCTGAGAAAGTGAAGCTTTGCAGCAGAAGCATGGCAACTAATAAGAGTTTACGTTATATAATACATCGTAATGTTTCTGTTAAAGCTAGGAATGTTTTAACTCAATGTCTTGTTTTTTTTTAATTTGCTTACATCTGCCAATTATAATAGAAACAATGAACTAAAATCTAAATTGGAAACAGCTCAATGTGAAAGAAAAACGCAAACCAATTACTAGCATAAAGATGCGAAAAAATATACCAGAGTAGTAACGAATCAGTGTTGGTCACCTGACGACACGTCATCTTGAAATAAACTTAAGAACAACGCAAAATATTACCATGATCAGTTACCAAAGAGAAAAAATCCGACTGGTTTACTGAAATCTATAAATACCTGGTGAAAAACAAATATGGAGATATATCGACACATCCATGTAGAGTTTTAAATGGAAACGAATCATCATTTTTTTACCCCCAAAAAAGAGTGGGAAAGGTCAAAAAAAGTATACATATAAAACAACGCAGATGAGAAAGAGTGCAAGAGAGTACTGGAAATGCAGCTGGGCAATACCTCATATTTAACTATGACAGCATACCACGAAAAATTGTTAATATTGTATCAGAATATATGATTAATATGGAAATCCGAAACAAGTTGGATGAATAGTGCCACTTTCTATTAATGGATTTTATCCCTGACTGGTTAATTAGAAAATAACTTTTCCAGCAATTTTATTTTGTGAGTGGTAGATGTGGTCCACCCGCATCGTCCGGTGAAAAACCACCACATTGGTTTAGGTGGCGTAAGATGATCTTCTGGTTTATGTTTCATCACCATGCCTTTGTGATCCGGTTCCTAGGATAGAAAACAAGAAATATTGCATGATAGCGCCTCCCAGATCAAAATACCCAAGATGTAAAGTAGCCTCCCATTCTGATCTCCGGACGGAGGCTGGCCTAGGGAGACCATCAGGCATGTACGTCTCCATGATAGAAAATAGTCTGCGAGTGGTCTCCTGCAACATAGGAGACATCAACATAAATATTAAGTCAGTCCACCAGCACTTAAAATCAACTAAGCCTAATATTTTAGCTCTATCAGAAACAAAAGTGAAATCAAACACTACACATGTTCACTTGAATTTACCCGGATATGATCTTTACTCCCGATTTTGACATGACTCTGGATTAGCTGTTTTTATTTATGTTGTCAACGAGAAAAACATACCAATATAAGGGCTTCGATGTCATATGATTCAAACTAAACACAGATCGAGCGACCAAATTCATTTGTTGCTTGTATAGACAACCTAGCAACATCAATATACACTCAAAAATTGGCAATCAAATTGATGTTCTGCCGATCAACTATCCAACGTCAGATATCGTCATATTAGGATACTTCAACGTACATAAGATCGACTGGTTGAAGCACTCTAGCAAAAACAACGAAGGACGAGAGACCGAAACTTTTTCTATAAGTGTCGGATTTACTCAGTCGGTTGACGAGCCTACCAGGATCCCTGAGTGTCAAAAAGGTTTTGCTAGCCTCCTGGATCCATTCTTAACAACTAATCCTGACCTCTATACCGTAATTGTTCAACCTCCGTTGGGCTTATTACACCACAATCTTATCTCAGCAACCTGTGAACTTGCTATCAAAACACAGGAGCCACAGGTACCCCGAAAAGTTTAGCACTACAAATCTGCAAAGTGACGTGATCTTATCTAGTTCTATCTTTCCTCTCCTTCAATAGATCTCTGCTTTAGAAATCAGAACACCTCTGAATCTGCCGATGAGTTAATCAAGTTATCCTAGCTGGTATCGGAGCTTTCATTGAAACATATCTCAAACAGTAAACCATGGTTTGGGAAAAACTGCTCAAGAGCGTTTAATGCTAAAAATGCCGCCTACCGCAAATAGCACTAAGATCCGACAGCCGAAAATCGAAATATTATGTTTATCACGACTAAAAACCAGTGTACGCGGACCACCCATGGCGAAAGCAAAGAGGGATGTAACGAGCAGATCAAGAACAAGCATCTCAAGTGTGCTAATGGATCAAGATTCTTTTGGTCAGTTGCCAAAGCTGTTAATCAGAGTTCCTCAAGAAGGCCAATTTGACCATTGACCAAATATGATGGCGGAAACGGCCAAAGAAAAAGCGAACATTCTTGTCCCAAATGTTTGCTTCAAATTCTACTTTAGATCCTTAAGGCAAGACTATCCCAACTGTCCCGAAAGTAAATTCCGCAATGCCAGATCTTGTATTTTGCCAACGCGAAGTAAATCGGATACTCAAAAGTGGCGGACCTATTTCTTTACTATCGATACCACTACGGATGGTGTTCGAACGAGCTGGCACTTACGATTCCGCCCAAAGTTTTGCCAAACAGAAACATCTGTCAGACACAAGCTGCTCATCAACATACGTTTCAGTTGTGAGGACTTCGCTCTTGCGGGACTCCTTTGTTTGAAGGACTGCCTCGCTCTGAAATGGACTTTCGAGTAACGTCTTCCCCGAAAACTACAACCTACAGCGCTTCAAGTCCGACGTCCACTGTCTCCTCCGCACACGAATCGCTCGTTAAGTGGTATAGGAAAAATTTTAGATGTAAATGCATGACGTGCTGTGATGAACATAATATTATCCTTTTGCCACTCTGCCCAGACGTTATAAGAGGAGTAAGGTAAAAAAGCAAATCTATGGAGAACATAACATATTGACCATGCTATTTTAAAAGGGAAAGATTTTTCCTTGCTATTAGGAGAAGTATTTAAAAAATCACGGAATCTGGGCTGAAAATGGTTTAAAAAGTGTGGTCTGACCGCGGAATCCAGATGCTATCCAATTTCCGTTAGAAGCGACCGCTGTTTTCCAGCTAAATACTTAAATGCAAGTTTGACAGATATTAAGCTGGTTTCTGAAATAAAAAATTGATTAGATTTCCTTGATCGGTACCTTGATCCAATTAAATTAGATGTACTTAAGAAAAATGAGGGTGAATGGACAGGTGACATAAGGGATGAGTAATCTTTTGAATCTTATAGAGGCACAAAGACAAATTTATTGAAGAAAAGCTGTTGCGCATAAAACCCTTTTAATGTGTTAGCGAGATATAATGAATAAGATGATACCTACCCTTAAGGATGCGGCCAGCGCAACATGTGTGCTCCGACTTGCTCGTCGGCGGGGGAGTGGGTCAATTACTTACTCTTGACCAGGGCGCCACCAGTTTGAAGTATCCAAATCCGCAGATCCAAACGGGAAGATCCTCGGTCTTAAGGATCCATAAGGGCTATCGAAAATCGATTATCCGCTTCACAAGGGAGATTTAAAATCCAGACGACTGATAAATACAATTGTTTAATTGATGGATTTCAGAGCAAATAAAAAACGGTCACGTTCGTGCAGGTTTTAAGTTTATTGGCGTTCGTTAGGTTTGACAGTAACGTGTCATCATATTACTTCCAACAATCAAATTAATATAAATATAAAACAGGTAAAAGAGCGCAATTGGAAACAAATAATAATCTATATACTCATAAATGTAAAGACATTAATTTGAATTAAACTTGCATTAGAATAGAACTGAATTAGATAAAGAATGATCGAACAATTATTAGGCACGCTTTAGCTATAATGGAGTAACAATATAACATCAAATGACTACGAAGACCAAACCAAGTTCACAAATTAATCAACAATCACAGTTATCCGTCTAATAGTAGCTACTAAACTTTGGGCGCGTTTACCATGGTAGACGACTTGCAGTTGTACATGAATAAGCTTTACTGATTCAGATTATAAAATACCGTTGTGTAAAATTATTTTAACTGAATAGTCGACAAATCAGAACGAGAATGTTGATCATTTAACGCAATATAAATCAAATTGTAAGATCAAAGAAAGGTAATACATAAAAACATGAGTATTAATAGATCCACACTAGTAGATTCAGCAGTTAATTAGATTTGCATAGGTAAGCTATGCTTACACCGAAACAGTCCGAGTATAGTTATATCAGTACCACGCAGAAAGCTAGAACACGCGATATGACACAACGCTGAAAAAAAAAACTCTAAGACACGCAATCTAATATACGCTGAAAAATGTCAATAACACGCTGAAAATACACGCGTGAAAATATCAGTGACACGCCACTAACATTATGCCGAAAAGATCACAAATATAACCTAAACTTATCTTAACTGGTCTTCGCCGATATCACCTACGGCCTTCTGCACGCGGACTTCAGCTATGCACCTTGGGACCATAAACACTTAGTGGCATTTGAGGTAATCCCCATAACTCTATGGCTACAGTTGGTACCAATAAACCACAACCAATCGTACTGACTGACAGCTCCTTGGTTAGCTACTAAATCTCTCTTCAAGCAAGCTCGCTCCAAACAACAATAGCTTGCTTGCTACACAACTCCAAGCAACAATAGCTCCTGGTAAAATGGCTTCCAACAAAAATGACTCCCCGGAAAACTGGCTCCCATATAAAAAAAAACCTAACTACTTAGGGTTTTTCGATGGTAATGACGAATTGGGGAGCAAACGCTCTCTTCTACAGACATTCCTCGGAGAAGGAAACGGCGTACTTTGTTCCAGAATACACTGCACGTGGCAAGTTACTAATCCAATCTTGACTTTAGGCAAAAACCAGTCCATCCACAGTCAAGCCATAAACTACAGCAACCTAGTAACTTGCGACTTAATACCCCACAGAAGTATAATCCCCTATTTAGGGCGAATTACAAATTCTTAAACTTTTATCAGGCATATATACGTACTACCTCCTAAGAAGGTTTGCCGAAGAAAGAGGACGATATCGAGCCAAAAACCAGCAACTAGCTCGCTAAATTCGATGTCAAAAAGCTAGAAAAAAACTCGAACCATAAGCCCGTTCCACACTGTCCTGTAATCATACGCAAACTACAGCAGCCGATGTCGTCAAATTCACTAACATCTACAATATGCAATGAAACGTATCTAAGGCTGTATGATATTATACATTGCTGGCAGAAGAAAGAAATCCAATGATAAATCCATCATAAACACTGACCAGACAACAGAAACCAATTTATTCCGAACGGCGGCCATTTACAACTCTAACACCAAATCTGTTCGACGCATAAATCGGTGATCAATCGGAATCGGACTTATGCTAGACCCGTTTTTACCTTGCCGAAAACCATATATTTAATACTGCGAATCAGTTCGAGCGACGTTGTCAAGTTAGGGAACATACGCATTTAATAACATATCTTGACTGCGTATTTTTAACGCGAAAGCGAAAAACAGTCGTTTAATCAAAACTGACGATAGCACATCAATTAATTATATATTTTCCTATTGGCCGAAATCGCAACCACGTTAAAATTACAGGGCGACCACTTTGCCAATTACATATCTGGCAACGTTCCAAGAATAACCTTTTCATTAAATATTTCGATATTACACTCGTCCGTAGGCAGCCAACAGTACTTTTAAGGCATATTTACGCCGAAATAGGAAATTAGTCGCAAGGTATTAAGGGTGGAATCATTAACTTTATTCGACTTCTATCTGTTACATATTCGTGCTAAATTGTTATGTAACAAAGCAAGCAACACAAATTTAAGCATAGAACAAAACAGCTAATAGAGAAACTGACATAGAAAATAACAAAAATAATCATATGACTGCAACAGCTTTTAAAGAGGATTAAGCAGTAGAGAGCAGATTTAGTAATCTCTCCCAAGCCATCGTTCTCAAAAACTCAATAAACCATCAGTACAAGTTCGAACTTCACCTTCAAGCTAAAATTTTAACATTCAAATAACTGTCGACCCCAATCCATGAAAATTTATTTAGAGGTTTAAACAGCCCAAAAAACAATCGTAAAGAGCAGGTAGAAAAGGTAAAAAATGTGTTAATTATTATTGATGATCAAGTGATTACAACAAAATTTATAACTTTTATACATTGACGTGAAATGTAAGAAACTTCCACTCTGTTAATCCTATAAAACCTCTCGATTCTTAGCGAAGCAGTAATATTGTATATGCATCCTACTTGTTTCCACACCACCCCAAAAGTAAAGTACTTTGTTTGCTTTACTTTTACGTGGAGTCCCCAATAGGCCTAATCGACCTGAAGTGAAACTTCTTTATCTCGTTATGACAATTCATATCGCGTGAGGGGAGGTCGACGAGTGCGTCAGCGGAGACAGGAGTGGGAAAACGCTTGATTGGCAAACGGGCGGCAGAAGGGGGAATAAATGGGTAGCGCTGCCTCTATAGCATCTAAGTATGTGTTATTGGGAATAACCGAAAAGCATATTCACGGATCCTACCTAAACGGCATAGTAGTACTGCGGTGCTGCGATTGATGTTCAGAATTACCCATGTCTTTACGATCCAGTGAACTGCTTTCAACAGGGGTTCAGTGGTCAGATCCTATGCTTGTGATACGCGTGGCCCACGTTCGATTCCCGTCGATGGCAAAACATGTTTGTTAAGGAAGAAGTTTCAGTTCTAACAGACACTGACATCAGCCCTAATTTATTTTTGGTGCCCACCCTAAAAGGAATGCATCATCGTAGTGACATGGAGTCGTCAGAGTGGGTGTCCTAGAAGAGAATATAATTTGTTACACTGTCCCAGATTAACCTACACTAATCTGGGACACTGTCCAATTTGAAATAGTGGGTATCGATTAACATTTTTACTTTTTTAGGGTAAGACCACTTTGAGCCCTCTGTATTATATAAGCCATGCATATATTTAACGAATTATATAATATCTCGCCTGATTTCAATGCGCTTTATTTACTAAACAATTAGATATTTCGGGTTATAGAACCTTTTTGTAGATAATTTTATGAGGAACAACTTGTATATAAATACTTTTACCTATCATGCACTGTTTCGTAAATATTCTGAAAAAAAATTGGAGTGAGAACAAAGTTGTAAGGGATGAAGCACACACAATTCCTGAATTATTGTTGCAAGTCAAAACAAAAAGACACTGAGTTAGGCAGTTCTAATTTCATTATGTTATGAAGCTGAGATGCTCTAAATTTGTAAACATTCAACTGGGTCTGCAGTTGGCTTTTATCAATAATATTCCTGGCATTACTAATTTGCGTTGCTATTCTGACACAGAAATTAGGTAGATTTGCAACCGAGCTACCAAAGTTAATAATGAAGACTGCTAAATAATTTATAATTTACTTTTTTTATCATCAGCCACTTTGTCATTATAGGAGGTTCAAAGTAGCAATGTTGTGTTTGGCAGATAAGAAAATTCTTCTTGATTTGCTACGGCCGTATTGGATTTCTTTCCCTTTCAGGTCGCTTATGATTTTTTTCACCTTATTAAATCTGTTAATAAATTTGTGAGAGTTTCTATCCCCTCCTCTTCTTCTAGTAAGGCGTGATTCAATTTTTATTTTCTGGCATATTGTGTTTAATCGCCATTGAAACACGCTGAACAGAGTTCTAAATAGTTTCTGGCAGATGTTTTTTACTAAATGCAAGAAATATCTGGAATGGCTATACCTATGAAATAATTTACTTCCATATAGCTTGCAAGTAAGTTGTCCTGCGTAATTTTATCAGGGAGCTCAGAAAATGTTTGACGAATTTTCGAAAGCTTCTTTTGACAATTCTTTGCAATCAAGATTAAAATTTGTATAATCGCAAACTATGTTGAAACTCTCTGATTGATATCCAAATTTGAATACCCTAAAAATGAAAACAAAAATAATGAAATATTTTAGGCTTCTAACCTAACAATTACCTTATTTGTTTTTTTTTTCTATCACGGGTTCCTTTTTTTTTCTACTACCCCTATCCACACTCTCATTCATTGTAATCGAAAAACAACACTACTTGCATTTTCAATAATCAAGACACAAGAAAAAGTCTCTAGGTAACTCCGAGCGATTTATACTCGTATATAGCAGGTTATCTAATAAAATGAACGAAATCCCCATCAAAAGGTATAATGTACCTGGACCTATATCAGTTTGTTTGTCTGGGTATTATTTTCCACCTAATAACAAGGAGACTAAATGCATCGACCAAAGGTTCATAAAGTGTTAGGATTTCATCATCATCATATGAATGCAACACCACCTATATCTCAAATATGAAAAAAATTGACAAAATGCTTTTAGCAAGACTGCTTCACAACTATAGAAAGGCGATCGATTTCTGATAAGTGGAAAAACGTATGATAAATATGTTTTCGACGATTTTGTCTGAATTAGTACTTTCAAACTTATGTTTTGGTTTCATGTAGTATGTTCTCTCTAATTTTTCTTTAACAAAATTGTATGACTGTAGTGCCGTCAAATTTACCCATACTATTTCTAAATTAATAGGTGTTAGTAGTCAGCTTGAGGTAAATAAACCATATTTTTTTCTAAATTCGTTAAAATTTTGTATTATAAACTAAGTAAGTCTCTAGCCATTTGGTCGGGATAAACAAGTGCTTTTATTATTGTTTAATACCATAAAGACGGGTGTGGTATCTTAATTAACCACTTTTAATGGACAGTATAACATAGGGTGGTGAGATAAATTGAAACATGTATTTGGTATTGATATAATTTAATAATGCAGGTGTAAATTGCATTTAAATATGATGGAGATAAATAAACAGTGTTTTCTATGTTAAATAGAAATTATATATACAGTTCTTAGAATAGTTGCAGGCATTCGTCCTCGTCAATTCAAAAATAAAACTAATATTACAAAAGGTTTCTTAAAATTAGAAATGTCTACTGAAGAGTCTTGATTGTTTGATTTAAAAATTAGTTTTTATCTTTCTTATTTTAATACTTCGTTCTCCAACTTAGCAACTTTCACACAGCATACCTTTTCATTTTGACTGCTTTACCTGCCTTGCTTTACAGGAATTCGACCAGGAATGTCAGTCTGCCTTCCGGGGAATCCCGGAACGGGGATGCTATCGTTTCTGACTTCGCAGAATTGCTTTAAAAAAGCTCAAAAGGAGGTATTATAAGAGGGAAAACCAAACTCAAAATCTACAGTATCCTAATAAGGCGAAACATGTAACCTGGGACATATTATAATTATTTTGATACTGTAGATTTTGAGTTTGGTTTTCCCTCTTATAATTTAAAGTCAGTATCTTTGGGCAATAATGGATGATTTTTTCGATTCAAAAGGAGGTCTTTGTCCAACCTTGGACAAAGATAACTGAGGTGCACGAAATATTCTCTAATATTTGTGCATACAAGAGAAATTGGCCCAAAAAGGAATTTGACCTTTGGCCGGAGAACAGCACGTTTTACTGCTATTTAAGCGAACGTCTTAACTGAACTGTGAGGAGAGAGAGCAGCTGGACTGATCTAGTACATTTTAGTGGATGTAAGACACTTTAAAACTAATTAATTGCCTCAAACAGAACTAGGACAGGGCTAGATGTTTTTGGCGCGGAAACTAGGAGAGCTGTGACTAGACAGATCCTACGCGAATGAGTGTTTGCTACGACTACGCACTAAATTGAATAATTTCCTATTTCTTTCCTTCAGCTAGTCGCCTAGCGGCAAAACCACATAATAAAAGTGGGCGGTAACACATATCGAATTCATTTGACATTACAAGGGTAGAAGCTGTTTTCTTTCTTTGTTTGACAGACTGATTGTTCACAAGGCTGACGGAGACAAAAATACATTAACTTGAAAACGATTACAAACTTTTTCCTTTACGAGTGAAAAGTTGCTGAATTCTAATCTATTATATTGACAGCACTGCTGTACAGGTTCGAATTAAGGGATCGTCCGTCTAGGGTTGGACTAAGGGGTTTTGAAGAACTGGCAAATGCTAATTTAAATGCACAAATTGGGTTGTACCCGGGGTAAAATAAATCTATTTTGTGTTTAATTGTGGCTCATTCATTCTACATGCATACAGAGTGTTATCACCAAACTATACGGTGAAAAACGATAGTTTGTACACGTGTTGGGGTGTTTCCCCAACACCATTTTTAGCGCATAAATCGCAGTTTATAGCTCTCTAATTTCAGGTGGATAATGTAAAAAAATTATTATTAAATTTTTGTTATACCTCCACTAAAATACATACTAATTGTAATGAATCAATTATATGGTATTGCAAGTCCTTTCAGTTGCATCTACTATAGGATGCATTTGATTCTAACTGACCAATTAGATCTTGATTGGTATTTGAACCATTTTCATATTTTTCAAATCCAAAGCCAAATCATTAGGCTTCTTATAAATATAATGAACATGATGTCCAATAACATGAGTTTACTATGCTTCTGCTGCTAGCACAATATCTACAGTAGCAACAGATTTATATAACAAAGCCTTCATCATTCAAGCTTGCGATTTATCTCGACACCAATTCTATTGTGTCCGGAACGAACAATAAGTCGAGAATTTATTAAATATTGAAATACCGACTCATTTAGAAAATTCTCTTTAGATGCAATCCAAGCAACAATAATTATTCGTTGCATGTATTTTCACCTGTTTAAATGTTACTAATCAGCATTTTGTATCATCTAGTCTGAAAATGATGTCGATAAATACCATTTCTTTTACGCATATAACTTTAAGCTTGAGAATATTTGTATTCGAAATGTTCGCGCTTCTAAACATTTGGATTAGTTTGGGTTAGCTGGTTTAAACTAGCCCAAGCTGTATGGTAACCCATCCCTCGCGTCAAGAATATCCCAACGAAATTGTTTGCATGTGACATTTTTGCATTCATAGAATAAATTCACATTCCAATTATTTTAAGGCAACTAAATGGATTTTAGTAATATTGTAATGAATGTGGAAAAATTTAAATCGACATCAACTGATTTAAAACACGTCTTTTATTGCAATCATGAGAACAGTAGTGAGCGGTTCAATTCATTAAAAAGTATATTTTAGCAGAGCCTCGAGCTGGAAATTCCAAGCTTTTTACGTGGCGATTCCAATAAGCCTTTCACTATTCTCGTTAAATGAGATTATAATATATTAATCAGAGTGGTCTAAGGCATTTCGGTATATTTTTCTGTTTATAACTTAAATTATCGAGCTTTATATCCGATAACTTTTTGACATATTGGCCTTTAGTGATTAAGACCTCATTTTTGTAGTTTGCAAACCTTGTATGAAAACCGTTAGCTCCCCAGTTTTGAAAGCTTTCATCTCTCATTGATTTTTATAATATTTCCAAATATCAAAAGTATTTAACTTTTAGAATTTAAAGAATAGCATATTGCATAACAAGTTCTGAAAGTGCTAGTTTTCAAACGATATCGCCTCCTGAGAAATCCTCAGAAGTTGAAAACGTATAGATTTATTACATTTTCGATGTGAGATTTGAATAACAATTTGGAGTCTATAATATCTCCAAGGTTTTTTAGTCAGAACCTATCATTAAAACCGTATCATAAATGTGTAAAATTACTAGGGAATGTAAATTTTTTGCTCACTGTACATAATAATATCACATTTATTAAAATTGCAGACTAAAACCCTTCCCTTACAACAAGCCACCAGACGATCTAAGTCTTCTTGATGATCGTTTTATTTTTTCCTGGGCTTATTTAAAAACAGATTTCAAATTTAATTGCACTTCTGCATGGCCACTTTTTCCGCTCTATCCAATGATAATATCCAGTTTGAAATCCGACGTTTCGTCTTCAAGGGATCATCATCAACTTTCTTTTTTTAAATACGAACTTTAATTTTTGTAATCGTTTTTCAGAGGGTATTGGCGGTATAAATATGAGTATGTGTTTATTATTTATTTTTTAATTTTCATTATTTTTTTTATTATTTTTATTTTATATATTTTGCTTTGGCGTAATTTTAAATAATTTAAGGTAGGTACTTTTGAAATTTTTATATTCTATAAAAATGTTTTATTTTTTTTTTGTATTAAGTGGAAAATTGAAGCCCGTATTAGAAATAAAAAATTGTAAAATTATTTTTTGCGAGAATATGGCCATGAACTATTACTGACACAAGTTGCTTAGTGCAAAGATAAAATATTTTCTGCTTTTAACCAATTAAAAAATTTATTTAATAGAGAACATCAACAATTTATAATCATATTACGTGATAGTATAGGTACTTTGACAGAAAAACACACCTATTGGAATTTTGCTTATAAATTGAAAATATAATTAGTTTATAAGCAAAATTCCCATAGGTGTGTTTTTCCATCAAAGTGCCTATAGTATCATGTAGTATGATTATAAGTTGTTAATGTTCTCTATTAAATAATTTTTTTTATTGGTTAAAAGTTAAAAATATTTTACCTTCCTAAGCAACTTGTTTGAGTAATAGTTCATGGACATATTCTTGTTAAAATAATTTTACTATTTCCTTAAATTATTTAAAATTACGCCAAAGCAAAATATATAATTTAAAAAAAATAAAAACACATACTCATTTTAATAACGCCAATACCAACTGAAAAACGATAAAAAAATTAAAGTTTGTATTAAAAAAAAAATGATGATGATCCCTTGAAGACGAAACGTCGGATTTCATACTGAATACCATCATTGGATAGAGCGGGAAAGGTGGCAATGCAAATGTGCAATTCAATTTGAAATCCGTTTTTAAATAAGCCCAGGAAAAAATATAACGATTTTTCAAAATTTCGTTTTTTCCGGCTATCTCCGGAAATACTCGGAATTTTACAACTTTCTAAACGGCATATTGTTAGGCACCTAAATGCGCAATTGCCCTCATTTGACCGACACTTTATCTCTTACGGTTTTCGAGTTCCCCATACATAGACACAAATTCGACCTAACCCTGTACAGGGTGGCTCGAATTCGTGTCTATGTATGGGGAACTCGAAAACCGTAAGAGATACAGTGTCGGTCAAATTAAAGCAAAATTGCGCATTTAGATGCCTAGCAATATGCCGTTTAGAAAGTTTTAAAATATCGAGTATTTCCGGAGATATCCGGAAAAAACTGAAATTTTTAAAAATCGTTTTATTTTTTTCCTGTGCTTATTTAAAGACGGATTTTAAATTGAATTGCACTTTTGCATTGCCACTTTTTCCGCTCTATCCAATTATGTTATCCAGTATGAAATCCGACGTTTCATCTTCAAGGGATCATCATCAACTTTCTTTTTTTAAATACGGATTTTGATATTTTTATCGTTTTTCAGATGGTATTTGCGTTATAAATATGAGTATGTGTTTTTATTTTTTTTAATTTCTTTTTTTTATTATTATTTTTTTAATTTATATATTTGGCTTTGGCGTAATTTTAAATAATTTAAGGTAGGTACCTTTGAAATTTTTATATTCTTTAAAAACATTTTATTTTGGTTTTGGTACAAGAGGAAAATTGGAGCCCGTATTAAAAATAAAAAATAGTAAAATTATTTTTTACGAGAATATGGCAATGAACTATTACTCAAACAAGTTGCTTAGTGCAAAGATGAAATATTTTCAACTTTTTACCAATTATTTTTTTTAATGGAGAACATAAACAATTTATATTCATACTGCGTGATACTATAGGTACTTTGATGGAAAACACTCCTGTTGGAATTTTGCATAAATAACAAAAAAAATTATAATTTATAGGCAAAATTCCAATAGGTGTGTCTTTCCATCAAAGTACCTATACCATCACGTAATATGATTATAAATTGTTCATGTTCTCTATTAAATAAATTTTTTAATTGGTTAAAAGTTGAAAATATTTTATCTTTGCACTAAGTACCTAACTTAGATTATTTAAAATTGCGCCAAAGCAAATTATTTAATTTAAAAAAAATAAAAAAAAAAATTGAAACATATACTCATATTAATAAAGCCAATACAATCTGAAAAACGATAAAAAAAATTAAAGTTTGTATTTAAAAAAAGAAAGTTGATGATGATCCCTTGAAGACGAAAAGTCGGATTTCACTGGATACCATCATTGGATAGAGCGGAGAAAGTGGCAATGCAAAAGTGCAATTCAATTTGAAATCGGTTTTTAAATAAGCCCAGGAAAAAAACAAAACGAATTTTCAAAATTTCAGTTTTTTCCGGATATCTCCGGAAATACTCGCAATTTTACAACTTTCTAAACGGCATATTGCTAGGCACCTAAATGCGCAATTTTGTCTTAATTTGATCGACACTGTACCTCTTACGGTTTTCGAGTTCCCCATACATAGACACGAATTCGAGCCACCCTGTACAGTACATATGTACATATATGACTTTTCAGCCTCGCCAAAAAAAAAATCAGAAGGTTTGCGATGTTTTTTGGGAAATATAGGTGTTGCTAATGGCATATACCGAAAATCAGATTTTTAGATGCAAGATTTTTCACAAATATAGATTTATGAAAATACAGTTCAACTAACCCAAACCTAACCTAAAAAACAATCCGATTCTCATTGAGTTTTAGCCATATTTACGTTGGTTCGGAAATATATTTTCATGATTTGTCAATAAATATAAACTTGCTTTTCAGATACTTACATGATATTTTATCGAGAACACAGAGATAACACTGAAAAAAAAAACCGAAAACTTATAAAAACACCCTGCTTTCAAAATTCACATGCTCCTAGAGAGCCTTTGGGAAAAATAATTTCCACTTTTCAAGTTCGTCCGCCACTATCAGCACGTGCGTGACATCTGCTAAATAGTAAATATAGAGGATGTAGTGGAGGTGCCGACGTTGCTACGCGATAAACGAGCAATTATTGTCACGCAGAAACATAAAGGGGTCTAGCAATAGGATGTGGGAAATTATTCTCCCAGTACCACTTAAAGGGTTAAGCTTAACTGTAGCGTAACTTTGATTAAAATTTTGTATTGGAAATATATCTACCCTAAAAAATATACTATGTATTATGGATGTACATAAAAAAGCCCTATCTAACAAATTTTTCCTAACCGAACGCAAGCAATTCACAAAAATAACAAGTTAGCTCTTGCACATTCAGCTCGGTTGCATTTATGTCTACATTATACATGTGTACTATGTAAGGTTATTCCTGAACGAACCTATTTCTATTCCTTACCACTAACTCATAACTGCTAATCCTAAGATATACGTAATACATATAAATATACAGATAAGTATTTAAGTATTGGTTAATAATCATGGAATAACATCAGACACTATTTTTCGAACTGTTTGCTTGTTGGTTGGTTGTGGACATACTTCTTCTAACCTCTTCCCAGACCTCATCTTTTTCTGTTCCTTCATTATCGCTTCTTAGTGCAGCATCTTTATTCAAGCATTGACAGCAATGTTTGAGGGCATCATTTCTTCGTTTTCCATTACAATTTTTCTCAGAAGTTGGCAATTAACCCCCCACCCCACTGTCGGCGCTAATGATCTCAGACTAGCTCTCGATATGTCCCTGGCAGTTTCTGTTAGAAGGTTTGATGTGCACGTGGCAAACATTTTGATCTCTTATTGGATACGCTGCACCTGATTACGTTAAAATTTACAAATTATAAATATCAAATTTTAGCACAGAGAAGAATACTACCATTGACCAGCGATTTACATTTCTAGACACATTATAAGAGGCTACCTGGGCGGTGGGGATTTTAACACAACAGTTTACCATACACGATGCAAAAGAAAGACTGCTGTATCTGCTAGAACAGCTGCTCGATGAAAGATTAAAGACCTAATATTTCTAGCTGGTGTAATAAGAAGGTGTATTGTCAGACGACAAGAAATAATGTAATTTCTGTAGTGCTCGATTGTTTCTTTCTCGCCGCACCTCGTCGTCATGTCCAGCTATTAACAAAACTCAAAAGGAGTTTTGCACGAATACGTGTGTAACAAAAATCGATAAAAAGGAGACTTACGAGAGACGAGAAGACTACTTTATAGAAAATCTACAGGTCTAAGAAGTTTGAAAAAAAAGTCAAATTGTATTTGTATAGCACTAGACCAGCTTAAAAACAATAATACCGTAAAAGATATAAAACGGGAGGACAAAATGCTATTAATCAAAGACGCATTCAAGAAGTTTTCAATCATATATCTTCATTTAAAACTTACTTCACTCATTATTGCAGGAACAAAATAGAGTCCAAGTTTTTAAGTCCTAATTTAAATTTGAGAATACCTAATGTATTTTCTCTATCAAGTACGATCCGACAAACTTGCATGTCTATCGAAATATAAAGACAATTTTATAAACACATTAACTTAAGATTTAAAGCATTGCACAACACATGCAAAATGTGTAATATATACAAAGCTCAGCAAAATTGTTCCAGTAACTTGGATAAAGAATCAATTCTAAAAGAACATGAAGATCACCTAAAGATTGCAGCTGAATTGCCTGAACAAATTAATATTGATTTAAAATCTTCACGAGAATATGGAACTGTGGAAAACTTATCATTTGATTTACAAAAGAACGACAGATAATATTTACTATAAGAGACAGTTAAATTTTTATAACTTGTGCATCGTCATGGGAAGCATATGTACAGTTAGAGCATGAAGCTGGTAGAGGCCAAGAAGTTGGTCCTTGTACCCGTAGATTTGTCATTGATAATATTACAGATCCTGTAACTAAACTAAATTTATGATCAGATGCCTGTACTGGCCATAATAGAAGTATAAATTTAGTTCTAATGTTAATACATCTTCTACAAAATCATTCTTCTTTGGAAGAAATTAATTTAAAATTTTTACTTTTTGGTCACAAGGTATAAGCTGGTTAAAAACTCACGAAAGAACAGCCAAAATTTTTTTCTTGAGAAATAATATCCATGGCGAATAATATACCCAAGTAAACATTGAGAAAAAGTCGCAAGCCTAATATGAAAGAAATAGAGCTGCCATTATTGTGGCCAAATGGCAAACCATTCAAAAAAAATTAAGCATTTAAAAGAAATCATGAAGCTAACTCCTCATGATGCTAAAGGTTCCTATTTACGATTTTCTAAACTCAAACCCAGGGCAAGACATAGAGATATAGAAGGGCTCGAAGCCAACTTGGATATTGAGATTGATGATAGTTTCCTTGTAAATTGGTATCCATGAAAACAGAGTTGTCTTATGCTTAGTTAATTTTAATAATCCACGCTTTTGGTCCGAGAAGCCCGCCTTAAATGGCAGAATCATTCTATGAATACCTGATAAGAGCTAGACAACGTGTAATTTTTATTTATCAGCGATGATTTCGGTTGTGCACACAAATTCAGACGACATAGAATACGCTGAACACTACGGCTTAGGTAATATATATGAGAGAGATTTTAGCAATAATGAAAATAAGTGCTGTCTTAATATACTAATCAAAAAAGCTAAGCAGCGGAAATGGACATGGCAAAACACAAACGACATTAAAAAAATTAAGTCGTTTTTATTCTTCCCAATAATAATAAAATATATACAGATATACGTGTCTTAAATAGATTCCATACTGGAAGAACCACAGGCAAGTTAGGGCAAATTTTAAATTCAATATCAAAAACGAGCGAAGAAAATTCTTTAATACCAATGCTATCCAACTGAAGATATTCTAAGACAGAGAAAAACCAATATCAAAAATAATGGAATAACAATAACGGAAGTACTACCCAAATGGATATAGATACAATCAACAATAAGATCAGGAAAGGCTAAAAACATCAGCCTAAAATATGTGTTCCCATATAAAAAATCACAGAGATTTAAAGCTATCTATCAAGACAATTACATTGATTACTGAGAGAAAAACAACAGAAGGTAAACCATCAGAAAACTTTAAATAATTGAACAAACTAGTCAAGAAAGAAATGGACAAAGTTGTAAGATATCACAATACTATGATCAAAAAGGAAACTGCAAGCCATCACTGCTAAATCAAAGCATAACGTTGAAAACAGTCAACGGAAAAAACAAAAATACGAAGTAAAGAAAGCGAAACATAGTAGTACTAAACAAAAAAAAAACATTGGTCAGGCCATCGAAATAATTTAGACAAATCTGGCCTCCACTACAACAAAACAAAATTTTAATAATAAACATTCGAAATGCTGGAACAGAAGAGCTAATAGATATGATTAAAGATGAAGAACAATAATTAATGTCCAGGAGATCTAATCACCACAGAAATGTTTCAGCTCAGAGGAATATAATTATATATAAGTCGCAACCGAACTATTAGTAAATAAATCACAAAGAAAACATTTCCTAGAAATGCTACAACTTTGAACTCATTCTTCCTGTATTTCTTCTACAACACTTTTATAAACCCTCTATATGAAAATAATAACAAATAGATTGAAGACAAAACTGGATGTCTGATAACCTGTGAAACAAGCTGGATTTAAAATAGGATTTAATACCATAGATCATATATGAACCATTAGAACCTAGGAAGAAATGAACACAGAATGCAGCGATCTTCGTTGAGGTCCAAAAGGCCTTTGACTCCATTTGAACTTCCTTAGAAAATATCCTCAAGGTCTTTCTCCGTATTGTCCACACCCGCATATATGCCAGATGAGAGGGACAGGTTGGCGGAACGCAATTTGGATTTAGGAACGGAGTGGGCACGCGCGAGGCTCTCTTCTCTCTCAACGTTCTCACACAGCGATGCAGAGACATGAATGCCGATATGTACGCCTGCGTTATTGGCTACCGAAAAGCTTTCGACTGCGTCTCGCAGCAGAAGCTCATTGAAATTTTAAAATGCACCGGAGTCGATGCGGGAGATCTGGGGTTGAGGGTATAACATCCAAAGAAATAGAAATCAGAAGGGGTGTTAGACAGGGGTGTGTCCTGTTCCCTCTCGTCTTCAATATATACTCGGAGGCAGTGTTCCGAGAGGTACTGGGGGATGTGAAAGAGGGTACTAAGGTCAACGACACCCTTATTAATAATATACGATTAGCTGACGATACCGTCGTACTCGCCGGCAGCCTCCCACATCTCCAGATTATGATGGACCTTATCGTTGGACATAACGCACAGTACGGCCTACACAAGAGCGTTGCCAAGATCAAGGTGGTTGTCTTCTCCAAGACACCAAGACGAACGGTCCTTCAAATTAACAACCAAGTGGTGGAATAAGTGCCGTCCGTTGAAGATCTTGGAGCCCTCGTCAACTATAACAGTTACCCTAAGCTGGAATACACATCAAGGATAGAGTAGGTAAGAAGGACATTCATCTTCATAAATACTCTCCTCACTAGTAGAGATCTAAACCTACAGCTCCTCAGGTGTATGTTGCGTTGCTATATCTTCCCAGTACTTCTCTATGACTACGAGAACTGGACATCCAGCCAATAAATGGAGAGCCGCATTGACGTCCTTGAAATATACTTGTATAGCCGTATACTGCTTATATCCTGGGTAGACAGAATAGCCAACTAGGAATTACTGAGGAGAATAGGTAAAGATAAAGGTAAAGAGCTGCTGACAACCATCAAGGAACGAAAGATCCAATACATGCGGTTTCACGCACCATTATAGCCAGTTGGATCGCCAGCCTTCGAAGGGAGCGGCGTCCCAAGAAGAAGAAAATATAAGAATCGATTCTAGATATGTATTATTGAACGTAACTATACATATTAAGATTGAGGAATCGAATACTACAAATAAAATTCCGCTAAACCGTAGTGTAATATATATGACGAAATCAGGAGAAAAACAGGGGTTAGGGACATCATAGAAAGGATAACAAGGATGGACTGGTATTGG
>MU185747.1:71564-105340 GCA_016904865.1 Pissodes strobi | reverse complement strand
TAACTTTGTCGTACATTATGATTTCAAAAATTATGGTAAATTTGCAAATTTAGGCGTTCTGAAGAATTGCAAAAAGCGTATAAATAAAAATTAAATTTTGGGAGCGTATGACAAAAAGTAGTGTTTGTCACACGTACCTAAATGAAGTTTTTCAGGCCTCATCGGCTATTCAGCAATGATTCGTCCTGAAAAACTCCATTTTACGTACTTGTAACAAAAATAACTATTTCGAGCTTTATATCCGATAACTTTTTGACATATTGGCCTTCAGTGATTAAGACGTCATTTTTGTAGTTTGCAAACCTTGCATGAAAATTGTTAACTCTCCAATTTTGAAAGCTTTCATCTCTCATTGATTCTTATAATATTCCCGAATATCAGTCATCCCATTTATATAATATCTTAATGATATCCTGAATGAAATTTAATAGAGCAATTCCCTTCGCATCAAAAATTTTTTCTTTCACATAGACATATTTGTCAAAAGCTACCTAGTTTCTTTGCTTATATGACCAAAATATTAGTGCGCAGCTCTATATGATATGTACGACTCCAAAACTCAAATATGTCCCGCCTTTTACATAAAGATGGTTCAACATCGAATTCTTTCGGCAACGCGTCCATTGTGGCTAAGTAAAAATTCTACAATTTTAAAGTAAGCGAATGAAAATTAAAATCAATAATGAAGTGCTTCGCTGTATACTAACCAACCATAAATATTTTATTTCTCACGAATGGTTATCTAGCAACAGTATTTAACTTTTCGAATTTAAAGAATGGTATATTGCATAACAAGTTCTGAAAGTGCTAGTTTTCAAATGACAACGCCTAATGCGAAATCCTCAGAGGTTGAAAACGTATTGATTTATTAGATTTTGGATGTGAGATTTGAATAACAATTTGGAGTCTATAATATCTACAAGGTCTTTTAGTCAGAACCTATCTTTAAAACCGTATCATAAATATATAAAATAACGAGGGGATGTAAAGTTTTTGCTCGCTGTGCGTAATAGTACCACATTTATCAAAATTGCAGAATAAAACCTTTCTCTAGAAATAAGCCACCAGACGATCCAGAACCCCTTGACCTTGATTGACTTTTCTATTGAATAATAAAATTTTAGATCGTCTGCATAAAACAGGAATCGACAGTTCTTAAAACATTCCTTGATATCGTTGAAATAAATAATAAAAAATATAGGAACCAAATGGCTGCTTTGGAATACATCTGACGGTACCCTATGAGGATTGGATTGATGACTATTAACGGACACCAACTGCTCTCTACCTCGCAAGTAAGATCAGATCCAGCGCAGAATAAAACCAGAGATACCTACCTCAGCAAGGCGATCGATCATCATTCGATGATATATCTTATCAGTAGCCTTACTGAAATCTGTGTATATGGCATTCATTCCAATCTGCCCATCCATACATATAATTTCCACACTTTAGGTTTATCCCCTTTTTTAAAAATTGGAATTATATGGGACATTTTCCTTTAGATGGAGATATTCCACACTGCACGTTGCAGTTGATGGACACATCTCAGACACATTCACCATAACGGGGGCATGCCTCAGAACGCAATACTTTCTCCAAATCTGTTCCTCATCTATATTAATGACCTGCTGACCGAAACGAATAATCCTGTTTAATTTAGATCAGAAAAACCTTTATCAGCGACTGAAACTTATCGCCACATACAGGACCAGATTACAGTAATTAATCAAGACCTGGAGAAAGTTTAAACTTGGGCGACAGAAATTTTGTCCAGTTCAATGCAGCAAAGACCCAAACAGCCACGTTTACCAAGAGGGCCAATACGGCGGTCCCTGACATCATTATGACAGGATCGACCAATCCTTCATCCTCGTCAATCGGACTGCTGGGTGTCTCGGTCAACAGAAATATGTCCTGGCATGACCACGTTGCCAGCCAGAAGCTTGGTGCGCTATTTCCCAACAAAAAACTGTATACACCGCAGCAGTTGCTCTTGTTCTACAAAGCGCAAATAAGACCGTGCTTAGAATATCGCTCACACATCTGGGGTGCCGCACCAAAGCACACCCTAAAGCTGCTGGATTCTATTTAGAAGAGAGTTGTGCGTCTTGTCGGAGACCCGGAGGTGACCGGGAATCTCAATAGTCTGGAACACCGCAGACATGTGGCCGAGATGTCCCTGTTTTACAGATACTTTCACGGCAGATGTTCCCAGGATTTGGCACGCAGACGGCGGAAGCGCAGTTCGTCGTACAACTGGAAACACCTTGAACATCGCTTTACAAGAACTCTTTTGTCTAGTGCACTGTATCACTGTGGAACTCACTCCCAGGACATCTGTTTCCCCCTAATCACAACTTACAACTATTCAAGATTCAAGTACCGTGCCAATCAACACCTTCTCACACACACCGCTCGTCGAGCGCCATAGGATCTCACTTTAACATGTGTGCCACTGCACCGAGTTTAAAAATCTAGAAGAGGAGTTTTACTAAATTCCCACATAACTTCACAAGCCAAACAAGTTTTCTGGGTCAGTCGCATAGTTGTTTACATCGAGAGAGTTCATGATTTTTTGTATATCCTCCTCGCGAATTCTGAATTCATCAGCCCCATTCGTGAATGAGTGCTGCCCAAAATGGGACTATACGTAATAATCGTTAAGGCTTCTGGTAAATAAATCACAAGCACCTTTATAATACTTAGTAGTGCCCTCGTCATTAAAAAGAGAACAAGGAATAGCTAATGTGCTCTTTTTAATATATTTCCAAAAATCCTTAACATTACAGGAAATATCATCTTCAATACTTAATATATTCATAATAATCATCCCGCATCATCGTCAATTCCAAAAAAGTAAGTAGGCATTTTAATGACCGTTATTTTTTTGCATAATTCACATTTCTAGCAAATTCGAAACTTTTATTACCAAAAAACTCCAGCCAGACTGGCTGGCAATGTCGAGACATTGAAAATCTGCTTTCTTAAAATTATAAAACACGCTCTGTTTGTGACGGAAGATCTTAAATATTTTTTTCTATGAAAATGTCTAAAGCTGGATCCTCCAAGACAAGGACATTATCAGAACGCTCAATACGTCCCACACAACTATAGTTACACAATGTTAAATCCAATGTTTCATTATTTTGGTTTATAGTACAATTAAACTGCTTTCATTCGAGGGAAGAGACGGAATCTATCATTTCTGAATCTTTGTGTTTGGCATTTCTTGGCTCACATTATTTATTGGATACCACTCTATTGTGGGAAAAATTAAATATCTCAATAACAAAGTGCCAGGGTTTTTTATTATCTTGCAACTTACCATTTCTGACCATAAATGGATATCAAAGGGCCTAAATAAAAGCTTGTAATAAAAAAGGAAAACTCAAAAAGATCAAAGACCTTTAACGCAATAATACCGTAAAAGGTAAAAAAGGGGAGGACAAAATGCTATCAATCAAAGACGCATTCAAGAAGTTTTTAATCATATATCTTCATTTAAAACCCACTTCACTCATTATTTCAGGAACAAATAGAGGCCAAGTTTCTAATTTAAATTTGAGAATAATGTATTTTCTCTATCAAGTACGATCCGACAAGCCTGCATGCCTATCGAAATATAAAGACAATTTTATAAACACTTTAACTTAAAATTTAAAGAATTACACAAAAACACATGCAAAATGTGTAATATATACAAAGCTCAGCAAAATTGATCCAGTAATTTGGATAAAGGAGCAATTCTAAAAGAACATGAAGAGCACTTAAAGATTGCAGCTGAATTGCCTGAACAAATTAATATTGATTGATTTAAAATCTTCACGAGAATATGGAACTGTGGAAAACTTAACATTTGATTTATAAAAGAACGACAGATATTATTTACTATAAGAGACAGTTAAATTTTTATAACTTGTGCATCGTCATGGGAAGCATATGTACAGTTAGAGCATGAAGCTGGTAGAGGCCAAGAAGTTGGTCCTTGTACCCGTAGATTTGTCATTGATAATATTACAGATCCTGTAACTAAACTAAATTTATGATCAGATTCCTGTACTGGCCATAACAGAAGTATAAATTTAGTTCTAATGTTAATACATCTTCTACAAAATCATTCTTCTTTGGAAGAAATTAATTTCAAATTTTTACTTTTTGGTCATTCATTCTTATCAAACAACTCTCATTTAGGCGATATGGACTGTGCACTCATGAAAGGCTTTACACCTTATCAAGATTATATTAGCATTATAAAAACGTGTAGAAATAAATATATCGTTAATAAGATGAAACATGAGAATATGGTATCTGTAATAAACTTAGAAAAAGCGAATACAAACAGAAAAGTTGACATTCATAGATAAGGTATAAGCTAGATAAAAACTCACGAAAGAACAGCCAAAATTTTTTTCATGAGAAATAATATCCATGGCGAATAATATACCCAAGTAAACATTGAGAAAAAAGCAAAAAGTCGCAAGCATAATATGAAAGAAATAGAGCTGCCATTATTGTGGCCAAATGGCAAACCATTTTAAAAAATTAAGGATTTAAAAGAAATGCTATTTATGATTTTCTAAACTCAAACCCAGGGCAAGACATAGAGGTATAGAAGGGCTCGAAGCCAACTTGGATAAATTGAGATTGATGATAGTTTTCTTGTAAATTGGTATCCATGAAAACAGAGTTGTCTCATGCTTAGTTAATTTTGATAATCCACGCTTTTGGTCCGAGAAGCCCGCCTTAAGTGGCAGAATCATTCTATGAATACCTGATAAGAGCTAGACAACGTGTAATTTTTATTTATCAGCGATGATTTCGGTGCTAATGTTGGGCACACAAATTCAGACGACATAGAATACACTGAACACTACCGGCTTAGGTAATATATATGAGAGAGATTTTAGCAATAATGAAAATAAGTGATGTCTTAATATACTAATCAAAAAAGCTAAACGGCGGAAATGGACATGGCAAAACACAAACGACATTAAAAAATTAAGTCGTTTTTATTCTTCCCAATAATAGTAAAATATATACAGATGTACATGTCTTAAATAGATTCCATACTGGAAGAACCACATGCAAGTTAGGGCAAATTTTAAATTCAATATCAAAAACTAGCGAAGAAAATTCTTTAAAATTAATGCTATCCAACTGAAGATATTCTAAGACAGAGAAAAAACAATATCAAAAATAATGGAATAACAATAACGGAAGTACTACCCAAATGGATATAGATACAATCAAAAATAAGATCAGGAAAGGCTAAAAACATAAGCCTAAAATATGTGTTCCCATATAAAAAATCACAGAGATTTAAAGCTATCTATCAAGAAAATTACATTGATTACTGAGAGAAAAACAATAGAAGGTAAACCATCAGAAAACTTTAAAGAATTGAACAAACTAGTCAAGAAAGAAATGGACAAAGTTGTAAGATATCACAATACTATGATCATAAAGGAAACTGCAAGCCATCACTGCTAAATCAAAGCATAACGTTGAAAACAGTCAACGGGAAAAACAAAAATACGCAGTAAAGAAAGCGAAACATAGTAGTACTAAACAAAAAAAAAACATTGGTCAGGCCATCGAAATAATTTAGACAAATCTGGCCTCCACTACAACAAAACAAAATTTTAATAATAAACATTCGAAATGCTGGAACAGAAGAACTAATAGATATGATTAAAGATGAAGAACAATAATTAATGTCCAGAAGATCTAATCACCACAGAAGGAATATAATTATATAGAAGTCGCAACCGAACTATTAGTTAATAAATCACAAAGAAAAAATTTCCTAGAAATGCTACAACTTTGAACTCTTTCTTCCTGTATTTCTTCTATAACACTTTTATAAACCCTCTATATGAAAATAATAACAAATAGATTGAAGACAAAACTGGATGTCTGATAACCTGTGAAACAAGCTGGATTTAGAACAGGATTTTGTACCATAGATCATATATGAACCATTAGAACCTAGGAAGAAATGAACACAGAATGCAGTGGTCTTCGTTGAGGTCCAAAAGGCCTTTGACTCCATTTGAACTTCCTTAGAAAATGTCCTCAAGGTCTTTCTCCGTATTGTCCACACCCGCATATACGCCAGATGAGAGGGACAGGTTGGCGGAGCGCAATTTGGATTTAGGAACGAAGTAGGCACGCGCGAGGCTCTCTTCTCTCTCAGCGTCCTCACACAGCGATGCAGAGACATGCATGCCGATATGTACGCCTACGTTATTGACTACGGAAAAGCTTTCGACTACGTCTCGCTCCAGAAGCTCATTGAAATTCTAAAATGCACCGGGGTCGATGCGGGAGATCTGGGGTTGAGGTTATAACATCCAAAGAAACAGAAATCAGAAGGGGTGTTAGACAGGGGTGTGTCCTGTCTCCTCTCGTCTTCAATATATACTCGGAGGCAGTGTTCCGAGAGGTACTGGGGGATGTGAAAGAGGGTACTAAGGTCAACGACACCCTTATTAATAATATACGATTAGCTGACGATACCGTCGTACTCGCCGGCAGCCTCCCACATCTCCAGATTATGATGGACCTTATCGTTGGACATAACGCACAGTACGGCCTACACAAGAGTGTTGCCAAGACCAAGGTGGTTGTCTTCTCCAAGACACCAAGACGAACGGTCCTTCAAATTAACAACCAAGTGGTGGAATAAGTGCCATCCGTTGAAGATCTTGGAGCCCTCGTCAACTATAACAATTACCCTAAGCTGGAATTCACATCAAGGATGGAGTAGGTAAGAAGGACATTCATCTTCATAAATACTCTCCTCACTAGTAGAGATCTAAACCTACAGCTCCTCAGGTGTATGTTGCGTTGCTATATCTTCCCAGTACTACTCTATGACTACGAGAACTGGACATTCAGCCAATCAATGGAGAGCCGCATTGACGTCCTTGAAATATACTTGAATAGCCGTATACTGCTTATATCCTGGGTAGACAGAATAGCCAACTAGGAATTACTGAGGAGAATAGGTAAAGATAAAGGTAAAGAGCTGCTGACAACCATCGAGGAACGAAAGATCCAATACATGCGGTTTCACGCACCATTATAGCCAATTGGATCGCCAGCCTTCGAAGGGAGCGGCGTCCTAAGAAGAAGAAAATATAAGAATCGATTCTAGATATGTATTATTGAACGTAACTATACATATTAAGATTGAGGAATCGAATACTACAAATAAAATTCCGCTAAACCGTAGTGTAATATATATGACGAAATCAGGAGAAAAACAAGGGTTAGGGACATCATAGAAAGGATAACAAGGATGGACTGGTATTGGGCAGGGCATGTAGCTGAAATGGAATAAAAAGCTGACAGAGTGGAGACCAAGAATAACGAAAAGCAGTGTGGGACGACCACCGAAAAATGAGTCGATGACATACCAACCATAGCTGGTAGGCAGTGAATGAGGACAGCAGAATATTTTCCTTGATATGTTTCGTTTTATCCTTATACCTATAAGAATTAAAATTTACCAGCTGTTGTTTCTTAAAAATAGGTTAAATTGGATTTACATGAAGTATCGACTACATCTCTTCAATATTAACTAACTGGTAGACGAGCTATGATATTCTTGACTGTCTCGCTTAAAACGCAATAACAGTATTCAATTATTCGTAAAGTTAATAAGACTTTAAAATTTATACTACCTAATAAAACGAGGTTGTATTAACATAATTAGATACATTCATATGGAAATTTTTCCTCACTGGGTGAATCTATAGGACACTATTGCTTTAATGTTTAATTAAAAAAGGAACTAAATAATTCAATTTTAATCAAGTACATATTTTTAATTAGGGTGATCGGCATGATTGGTTGCACTATCATTTCGTTTTTATTAAATTTGTATTGTTATAATTTTGCTTATTAACAGGTTGCTCCTCATCATAATCACCATGAAGGTATAGAGGTGATCGGTCCACATGGATACGGGTCACCGCCAATTGAACATCATGGGCACCATGATGAACATTTTACAGAATTTGATGACGATGTTAGCGTTCTCCCTGATGATGGGTCAGGATTTCCACATGGGTAAGTTTGAGTTTAATAATTTAGGTAGGTAGTGTGGTCAAAGTTGTATAATATTCAAGAAATATTTGACAAAATATTGTGATAGAAGTAGTTTGCAAACGCATTTTTGCCCTCAAATTGTTTCATAGTATTGATTATGAGAGAAGCTTCAAAAACTACTTTAAGTAAAATTATTTTTCCTTTTTGGCTATAGCGTGAAGGGTTACAAATGAAACCACCCAACATGTGTCCAGCGATGACATGCGAAACATTTTGGCTTTTTCACTAAGATTTTTTTTAAATATAATTATAATATTAGCTTTAAAAAAAGAGTGCATGATATCCAGATTGATTTATATCTCTAAATTCGATTAGGTTGGGTTAGTTACAAATCAATATAAAGAGATATCCTGAATATTACTCGTGGAGAAAAATACTCTATATAATAAAATTATTAACATTGAAAATGTTTTTGTTTTCCTATTATGGGGTATCAAATCGCGAAAAAGTGCATGCTACATTTGGCACATCACGTAGTATACGTGAGAGATCGTGTAAGTCTGTTTCTGAGGACGGAATCGGTTCAAATGACAAAAATAAATTAAGGGTAACTGAAACTAACCGAATGTTGATTGAACGACTAACCCAAACTAACTAAAAGTAACCAAATGCACAAAAAGGGTTAAAATTAATCGGAACAAATTTAAAAAATAAAAGTAAGTTAAAACTAACTCAAAGTAACCGAAATTTTGCGAATAACCAAAACTAACCATAAAAATTAAAATCGTATCCGGTTCAAATTACTAAAATAAATTGGAACTAACTGAAACTAACCGAAAGTTGATTCAACGACTAACCGATAGTAACCAAAAGCTCCAAAAAAGGCTAAAACGTGTCGGAACAGATTAAAAATATTAAGAAAATTAAAACTAACCAAAACGAACCGAATTTTGGCGACCAACCCAAACTACCCAAAAACATTAAATTCGATTATAACGTATCGGCGCCGATTGAAATGACTAAAATTAAAACTAACTGAAATTAACTGAATATTGACTGAACGACTACCCACGACGACTATCTAACCCAATCTAACTTAAACTAACCAAAAGCACCAAATATGGCTAAAACGTATAAAAACAGATTAAAAGTATTATAGTAAGTTAAAAATAACCTAAATTAACCGAATTTTGGCGACTAAGCAAAATTAACCAAAAACATTAAAACAGGTTATAACATATCGAAAAGTTGATTGAATGCCTAACCAAAACTAATCAAAAGTAACCGAAAGCACCAAAACGGGCTAAAATGTATCGAAATAGGTTACACAATTTAAAGTAAGTTAAAACTAATCAAAACGAGCCGAATTTTGGCGACTAACGAAAACTAACCAGAAACATTATATTTGACTATAACGTATCGGAGCCGGTTCAGATGAATACTTTGGTTTCTTGACAGTGAGTATCCAAGGCCGCATCACGACACGGAAAATTTTAGTGAACGTCACGACACGGTTTATGCATAACTAGTTATAACGTATCGGAACCCGCTCAAATAAGGAGAGTAAATTGAGACGTAAGTGAAAATAACCGAAAGTTGATTGGACGACTAACCAAATCTATTAAAATTGATTAGAACGTATCGGAACCAGTTTAAATGACTAAAATAAGTTGAGAATAAGTGAAACTAACCGAAAGTTGATTAGACTAACCAAAACTAACCAAATCTATTAAAACTCATTATAACGTATCGGAACCGGCTCAAGTAAGTAAAATAACTTGAGACTAAGTGAAACTAACCGGAAGTTGATTCGACAACTAACCAAATTTATTAAACTTGGTTATAAGGTATCGGAACCGACTCAAATGGCTAAAAAATAGGTTGAGACTAAGTGAAATTAACCACAGATCTAGGAAGGGGAAAGTAACCGCAAGTTGATTAGGCGACTAACCAAAATTAACCAAATCTATTAAAATTGATTATAACGTATCAGAACCAGCTCAAATAAGTAAAGTAAGTTGAGACTAAGTGAAACTAACCAAAAGTTGATTAGACGACCGACATAAATTACTAAAATAAATTGAGACTAAGTGAAACTATCCGAAGGTTGATTTTACGACTAACGAAAACTAACCAAATCTATTAAAATTGATTATAGCGTATCAGAACCAGCTCAAATAAGTAAAATAAGTTGAGACTAAGAGAAACTAACCGAAAGTTGCTTAGACGATTAACCAGATCTAACCAAATCTATTAAAATAGATTGTGACGTATCGGAACCGACTCAAATAACTAAAATAAGTTGAGACTAAGTGAAACTAATGAAAAGTTGATTAGACGACTAACCAAAACTAACCAAAACTATATAAACTGATTATAACGTGTCGAAACAGGCTCAAATAAGTAAAAAAAGTTGAGACTAAGTGAAACTAACTGGAAGTTTATTTGACGATTTTCCAATACTAACCAAATATGGTAAAATTGATTATAGCGTATCGCAACTGACTCAAATGACTAAAATCAGTTCAAACTTAGTGAAACTACCCGAAAGTTGATTCAACGATTAACCAAGACTCACCAAATCTATTAAAATTGATTATAACGTATCGTAACCGGTTCAAATGGCTAAAATAAGTTGATATTAAGTGAATCTAACCGAAAGTTGATTAGCAGACTAGCCAAAACTAATCAAATCTATTAAAATTGATTATAACGTATCCAAACCTGCTCAAATAAGTAAAATAAGTTGAGACTCAGTGAAACTAACCGAAAGTTTATTCGAGGATTATCGGAGAATAACTAAATCTATTAAAATTGATTATAACCGTATAACCGTAACCGGTTCAAATGAATAAAATAAGTGGATATTACTAAAACTGAGCTTTATCCACAATACCGAAACAGAATTTTTGCACTCGACGCGCGTTTCGCTAACCATGTTAGCATCATCAGGAGATGATTAAAACTAAAATTTAAATCTACCTAACTCCCTTTTATACTACTGTTTGCTCAATCAAGCGGAACTAAAAAGGACCAATAATATATTATGAATAAATTTTAACTGATAGGAGATTATTAGACACATATGAAAGTATGGAAATTATTAAATGTAAGAATAGTTTAAATAGAGATAGAGGGCCTATTCCGTATAGTCCATTGTATTGGTTAATCCAGCGTGACTAGTGGGATTCCAGCATTGGTCCTTTTTAGTTCCGCTTGATTGAGCAAACAGTAGTATAAAAGGGAGTTAGGTAGATTTAAATTTTAGTTTTAATCATCTCCTGATGATGCTAACATGGTTAGCGAAACGCGCGTCGAGTGCAAAAATTCTGTTTCGGTATTGTGGATAAAGCTCAGTTTTAGTGCATGTTGCCGAAGGTTCCAAACCCCAACATAAGTGGATATTAAGAAACTATCTGAAATTTGAACTGACGACTAACCATAACTAACCCAATCTATTAAAAAATCTTATAACGTATCAAAACCGGTTCAGAAAACTAAAATAAGTTGAGACTAAGAGAAACTAACCGAAAGGTGATTGGACGATTAACCAAATCTAAATAAATATATCAAAATTGATTATGGTGTATCGGAACCGGCTTAAATAAGTAAAATAAATTGAGACTAAGTGAGACTAGCAGAAAGTTGATTGGACGACTAACCAAACCTATTGAAATTAGTTACAACATATCGGAACGGGCTCAAATAAGTGAAATAATTTGAGACTAAGTGAAAATAACCGGAAGTTGATTGACGACTAACCAAAACAAACCAAATCCATTGAAATTGATTATAACGTATCCGAACCGGTTCAAATGACTAAAATAAATTAAAACTAAGGGAATCTAACCGAAAGTTGATTCGACGACTAACCAAAAATAATCTAATCTATTAAAGTTTATTATAACGTATCGTAACCAGTTCAAATGACTAAAATAAACTGATTTAAATCTGTTAAAATTGATAATAACGGATCGAAACCGACTCAAAATGAATGAAAATTAAATAATTTGAGACTAAGTGAAACTAACCGAAAGTTGATTGAACGACTAACCCAAACTAACCAAATCCATTAAAATTAATTAAAACGTAACGGAACCGGTTCAAATGACTAAAATAAGTTAAGACTAAGGAAAACTATCAGAAAGTTGATTGGACGACTAACCAAAAGTAACCAAATCTATTAAAATTGATTATAACGTAGCGGAACAGGCTCAAATAAGAGAGAAAAGTTGCGACTAAGAGAAACTAACCGAAAATTGATTAGACGAATAACCAAATCTATTAAAATTGATTATAACATATTGAAGCCGACTCAATTGATTAAAATAAGTTGATACTAAGTGAAACTAACCGCGTTGATTTGGGGATTGAGAGACGAATCGAATGCAGTTTTTACAACCACCACTAATGTTATAAATAAAAAAAACGAACGAAACTTGAAGTAATATGCAATTATATGGAATATTTTGGTAAACTTAAGTTGCGTAATCTGCTAAAAGTAATTTTTTACATTAGAATGTGTTAAGGGTGGGTGAGGGTGACTTTTAGTTTTTCACGACAGACTAGTCGTGTTGCATATCGTTAGATCGAGGAATGTGAAAAGAATCGAATGCAAATAATGTTCTTTTGTTTTTTACAACCACACTTATAACGCTTTAAATTGTAAAAAAGAACGAGGCTTGAAGCAATATACATTTATTTGGTATATTTTGGTAAACTAAACTTACGTAATTTAACCTGATTCACTTAAACTTCTCTCAGCGATATATTTCCACACAATTATAAGTTTTCTCAGATCTAAATTTAATTCTGCTTCGGCATTTCAATTCCTGAACTTTATAATTTAGATATTTTGAACATTTGAGCACTCAATGATATGGAGGTCACCCTAAAAGAGTCTGTTTACTGTTTATGTCTTGTCTCGAACTACACGCAATGTAATTTCTTTTAAGAAAGCAGATTAATTTTCCTTAACTGTTTCCATACCCAAAATCACTTTCAATTCTTTTGCAGATTCACTAACCCAAAATAAACAATCATCCGGTGCAACATAAAATAACCGAATGGTCAGAAATGCTACTCGTTCTCATTAATTTCTGCGTTTTTGCCATAAAATAACAAAAATTCGATAAAGGAGTGTCACTTCGGTTCATGAAAGAGCTTACCGAATTTGACATGGTGGCACCGTTCAAAAAGCCATTTATAGTCTTAAACATTACCAGATGGTGAAAAAATAAATGGGATTATTATTTATTTAGTTCAGCGTAGAAAGACAATGCCTAGATGCATAAATTAAATTAGCATATAATAATTTTGTCATCATTATGTCGTCAAAATACCAGCGTCAGTTACCGTTATTTGCTTCAAACGGATAGCTGTTGATTGTTAATAAGCATTTTCTATAAGACTACCAAATTAATATATAATGGTTAGGTAGCTTGTCATTTTATTGTTGCTAATTAATGATGAGCAACGGAGGTATAGTTTCTATTAATAAAACGTTTTCTGTTTAATCTTTAACGCATATGAGGTGGTTTTGAAAAAATATTTTTTGAATATGAAACGTCTGTTTCAGAAATGTGTAGAGTAATAAGACCTCATTAGGTATGAAAAGGGGCTACATGGTGACCTACCAATAATTTATGCAACTTCCATAGTTTGGCCAGGTTTGGCATTGGTTTCATGCAGGTAGTTCCACCCGGTTTTGGGTCAATTTAAGCGTTTTGCCTATTGCTATCGATTCATAAACACCTGCAAGCCATATATATAAAGTATATATAATATGTACATAATATATATAGATAAAATAATTATTATTATACATTATTATACAACAATAAATTATAATAGGTTACATTCTTCGTCATCTGAGGAACTGTCATCACCTCTTGACATTATAATTAAAGGGTCGACCGTCTGATCATTAGGTTGTCAAGATCCCACATTTCCTCCTCCTGGTTAATCACATTATCGACAGCTTTTCGCCAGTTCTCTGATGTCACTTCCTTAATGGCCTGATCAAACAGTAGCTTAACATCTTTCATTTTAGATGTCGTGTTTTGCCTTGCTACAAATCCTTTCACTTGCGCCCATATAAGTTCTATAGGATTTAGTTCGCAATGATATGGCGGTAAGCGCAGCACCGTTACATTACATTTTTCTGCTATATCTTCCACGGCATATTTCATAATTTTTGTGTAAATTTACTATGGCTAGCAGTTGTTTCTTTATCAAATTGGGTTCAAACTCAATACCTTTGTTGGTCAGCCAGTCGACAATTTCTTGTCTTCGCCAAGATGAAGTTGGTGTCTTCTCCATGCGCTGTGAATGATAGCTTGCGTTAGCCATAATCACCACCGAATCAGCCGGAACAAATTTTACCATTTCACCAAAATAGTCTTCGAAAACATCCAAATTCATGTCCTCATGGTAACCTCTCTTCCAGCACGACGGAAAGGTTAGCAAACCTTCTTTTAAAAATCCCTCTTTAAAAGAGTGAACTTTTCTTCGAATTATACATTTGGTGTCTTCGTCAAGGACTTTTGCTGGTCTTGCTGGAATTTTCTTCAGAGGTTCCACTTGACCTGCTACCTTTCTCTCTAGCAAAAATTTGAAAACGGGGGACTTTCCAATACCAGTCATTCGGGAACATCAGTCAACAATTTCTTGTACAGGGTGTACGGTTATAAATGTAACCCCCCTTTAACTTTTTTATTTACCCTCGTATAAAAAAATGTTAAGTACAAAAGTTGATAGGATCTTCATATAGTTTTCTGCGGTGTTACTAGAAAAACAATTGAACATCGAAATTCTACTGTGCAAATTAAATTAATGTGTAAATGGGACACCCTGTATATTCTCTCGGATATCGGTAGAGCTCTTTAAGACGAGTTCAGTAATATAAGGTTTGTTGGTTCTAGCTATAATAGTTACCACGTAAATTGCAAGAATGTCGGGTATCTGATTATTACTGAACCCCTCTCCTAAATTCTTTATTTGGTGAGCTAGAAAAAAATGTTGAATACAAAAGTTGTAGGTTCCATCAGAAACTTTTCTGCGGTGTTACTAGCAAAACAATTGAACATCAGAAAAGCTTCTGATGGAAGAATTTTTATCTAGCTCACCAAATAAATAATTTAGGAGAGGGGTTCAGTAATAATCAGTTACCCGACATTCTTGCAATTGACGTGGTAACTATTATAGCTAGACCCAACAAACCTTATAGTACTGAACTCGCCTTAAAGAGCGCTATCGATATACAGAAGAATATACAGGGTGTCCCATTAAAAAAAACATAAATTTAATCTGTACAGTAGAATTTCGATGTTCAATTGTTTTTCTAGTAACACCGCAGAAAACTGTATGAAAATCCCTACAACTTTTGTATTTAACATTTTTTTATACGAGGGCAAATTAAAAAGTTAAAGGGGGGTTACATTTATAACCGGACACCCTGTACAGTAAAATTAGGGTAATCATGTTTTATGCAATCGTGTACATTTAAAATAATAACATTTTTACTCACTGATAGTGGAGAATTAGTCAAATATTTTTTCGTTGGAGTGGATGTCGCCATTTCATTAATATTCTTATAATGCTGTTAATGCTAGGCGTAACAGCAAATGCTAACATGTTTAAAACACCATTAAGAAGTATTTATAATCTGTGTCTTTATTACTTGCTTCAATAAGTATGCAAAAGGACTACAGTGATTTAAAGGATCATAAATGTAATCTATAGAGTAATAAAACCTCATTAGCTATGCAAAATCCTTTCAGGGGTAAAAAGTTCACTTACGCCTATGGACTACCACGAAATTTAGTCACACTGGACATAATTCCCCATTTTATTACTCTATACCTTTCTGAAATAGACTTTAGTAGAGATTAACTTGTCTAAAAAGTGAACATATCCATTTTACCAAAACCTTTTGGTAAAAGTAAAGCCAAACTTCAAAAGGCGAATTTAAAAAGTTATAATTTTGGACGAAAAAGCTAATCTAGGAAGCTTTAACAACAAATTAAAAATAAAAGTAAAATCAAGAAACATTAAAATTTCACGCATTCCCTAAATCTGAATAAAATAAAAATATGTTAACCATTTTTAAAAGTATATTCTTCTATCGAACTTTAAGTAACGAACCACGTTTTTAAGAGTTTTTTTTTTAATTTAAAAAGTTATAATTTTGGGCAAAAAATAAAAAAAAAATTAATTTCCTTTTGGAGATATTCGATATTTTCAATGATTGTTTATTTTTCTTCTTGTTACATTGATTTTCTATAAACATTTTTCCTGGGGTATTTGTCACTATTTTGCTTCTACCCAATTTTGTTTCTGGCATTTCTTTTCGTGGTTGTCTTTTGAAGAGCCAAATAATTCTTCTGGGGACTTAAATGCGCAAGGAGCACGGTTGGTGACTATATTTCAGGTGTTACAGTTTCACATGTTATTTAAATTGCTACGATTTCATCTTGATTATTCTGTACAGATTCTTCTTCAATATTCTCCAAAAACTTCGGTACTCTGCTAGTAACACTACTGGATAAGAATCCAATGGTTTGAAACACATGGCGATTAAACTGCATTATGCCGTATTCTTTAAAACCATATTTATGTTTTTCGGAGTCATGACTTTAATGAAAGCATAGCCCACACATTCAGCAATTTGAAAAATAGTTACAGGGATTCTCGGATTTCTCATTATCCAAGAATCGATTGCGCTGCTGTAATAGGTTTTGAATGGACCTAAAACTAATACACCAATACATCTAAAGGATGAAGCTTATTAGAGGTGTATGGTAGAAGCGTTCAGACCGTAATTCCATATTCTTTTGCTAAGTTAAGCGCTTCAATACAAAAATGGCTATCATGATTATCAAGAATCAACAGGGATAAATTTAATTTTGAGCTCACTGAGTGTTGGATAAAATATTTTATTACTGATACAAACAATTCGGGGTTCACCCATCCAGATAGACTAGCAAGCCCTGAGGTTCCAGTAGGAGCTCCATTCATCATGTGCTGTTTAATATTAACATTTGAAAAAATCATCGCATTAGGTAATGCTATTCCAAATTAAGATTTTTGGAAGCAAATTTGTAATAAATAGCAGGTCAACTCTTAGGATAAAGAAAGCAAACCTGCTGCACTAATTATCCAACTTGTTATAACCAGCACACCACGTTCTCCGCTTATTACTTTATTAGTTTGCTTAATGCCTTTCTGAGTCACGATTTTTGATTATTTTTGTACCATATTTGTTAATGTTTTATAAACGTTGAAGATACACGTACCATTTGAAAAACCATCGAGACGTGAGAGAACTTCTTCCAGATTAAAAAAAAAACTTTTCCACATTTTGCCGATTATTAACTCATATCTCTTGAAACTGCATCCTTCAGATTGCCTCATACTTACTTCAGGATGTGTTTTTAAAAATTCCTTAAGCCTTTATTTTTCTGCCATTGCTGAGGCATATTAATTTAATTTTGCTAACAATGCTCGTACGCTAATTGTCTGACGTCTTTAGTAAATTTACCGTAACACATTCGACTACATTTTACCACATACGTTTCAAGTAATTCCTCCTGTTCATCAGAAAATATTCTCCTTGTTTCAAAATGATGTTTAAAAGACAGTTCTGTGCCATTGGGATTCTCTTGTGATTTTTTAACGCAACAGCATAGCGAAAAATATCAAGAGTTCAAAGGTTCGCTTGTCTGGGTAAAGAGGCTATGAAAACGTGCCCCACAGCAGCTTCGGAATCCCTACTTGACCTCCCTCCGCTGCACATATGCATAGAAAAAGAGGCCTGGACTAGTGCGCATAGAGTCACTCGAGACACAAAAACTGAAGTCAGGAAACTTGACTAGTCACCTTAAAGGACACCTAAAGGACATTCAGATAGTGAAATGGTAATTGAAGACCGCAATACTACAGGGGAAATACTACAACAACTAGAGAGGGGATCACTTGTCCGGACACAGATGGACCAAAGATGAAAGAAGGAGTGGGGTCCGTAGTTTACAAAAACCTTCTAATACCGACCTAGATGTCGAATCTCTGCATAGATGTCGAATCTCTGCACCTTTAGAAAACGCTCCCACAATTTTTAAAGCAGAACTAAATGCTATCAATATAGCCATCTTCGAATGTGCCACAAAAGGCCTAAGAGGTGCAAAGATATAGATCTATGAGATAGTTAAGTAGCCTTAGAATCGCTGGCATCTAGCAGAATCAAGCCCCGGCCAGTGTGGGATTGTCGGATGGCTGCAGATCAACTGGCAAACAGAAACATACCCACCCTAATATGGGTACCAGGGCATGAGACTGTGGAAGGCAACGAAGACGCTGATCAGTTCGCACGAAATGGTGCCCAGACTTCATTTTGCAGGCCTAACCCATTCTGTGGCATCCCTAGAGGATACGTAATGAATGATCTCAGAAACTGGAAGAAAAGGCGGAAAGGGACACATTGGGCCAATGCACCTGGGTAGAGGCAGGCTAAAACACTCATCTTTCACTCGCCTAACTACACAAAAAAGCTTCTCAAATACAAAAAAAAATGAGGTAAAACTGGTCGTGGACTTTCTCACTGGAGGTACCACCTCAAGAAAATGGATAAAACCACAGATTCTGCCAAACTATGACTCAAACGTTGGAGCACTTACTCTGCGAATGTCATGGCACTGACTCACCGAAGGTTGAGGCATCTCGAAAATGCCCTTGTGGCATCTGGAGAACTACAAGAGCTCAATCCTCGAAATATTCTGAGGTTCTCAAAAGAGATAGGAATTTTGTAAAATAGAAGGGTATACACAAAATATCAATTGTGGTCGACTTGTTGAAGGGCAATTCTTACCGAACGACCCCTCTACCTACCATAACGTAACGAGCTAAAGTGTGATTTTTCACACTATCTATTTCAGCTGCCTTCCCCAAACTTAGCTTATTAACTAGCACATTTTCTGCTGCCCTATTTATTCTTTTGTCTGCAGCAATATTTCTATTAACAAAGTCATCGTGGGCCACTTAAAACATGTCTCATGGTGGTACAAACCGAATGTCTCAAGGTGGTCCAAAAATAAAAGGCTACATCATTAAAATATATATTTTTTCATCCACAAGACTAGGCCTAATGAAAAACTTACCTTCCAGCAAAACTAAATAAGCCGGTTAACATGGAAATTCAATTACGTACTGCACTCTCTTCTGCTACAAAATGTCGACTAACGTTTGGTTTATTTTGATCTACCCGAGAGGAGTAAAGTTTATGACGCACGATTTCGGCAATATGGCAGCTGTTTCAAGGTGCATGCATCTCTCTCTGCGGGTCAGTCCAAGAGATATGAGTAGATAAGCATTTTTGTAATTTTATACAATTTAGTTCAGGCATATCCCTAAAACTTCAAACTAATTTAATTAAAATTTTATCAGACCTAAGCTGAAATCTTCTAATACCGGGGACTCCTTGCGTTGAGTACTATTCTGCATCTTCTAGATGTAAACATTATTATTAAAATTATCTTGAGTCAGTTTTCCGTAAAGTGGCAAAATTTATCCACAATAATAATTATTGTTGTGGCTGGGCTGACTGATACATTTTAATAAAGACTACGAGATCTGCATTGAAAAAACGGTGGCAGCAGACGATGGTAAATTTATTTGTCTTCCATGAATACCCTCCAGACCTCTATGAGGAAGTGCATGGTTGTCGAGGTAAACAAGCCTAAGGGTCTAACAAAAAAAAAACACTGTACTTTTTTTTATTTTTTATATATGTGTTAGAATTCAGACGGAGCTTATAGTGCGTACTTGTCCTCCTCATAAGCTAACTTCGTTAATTCGAAAGTAGCATATATATATATATTTTAAATATTATGCCGTGTATGCATAAGAGAAAGCACATCACACCATTTTTTATAGGTAAATATTATAGTGCACTGTTTTTCGAAATTTTATAACCATTCCTGCTTTAGAAGTCAAATACCATCTCTTGGGCTTGGCTGCTAAGAGAAATAACCACTCCTGCTTTAGAAGTCAAAGCCATATTGCTCCTAATAAAATTCAACTGAACTTTTAGATTTTGACCCTTTAGTATAATTTTAAACTTCAGTTTAATTTAAAATTTCTGTTCGAAATGTTACATAAGATCATGAGTAAACACTCATGATCAAATTTCAAAATCAACAAATCTTTGAAAAAATTGGTATGCCAACTACTTACCCAACATAAATTGCTTTGAATAATGACTATCCTATCTCTCGTACGATTACATTTCGGGATAATTTGTCATCTTGTTAAGTCTCATCCAGGGTCATACTGTTTAACAAATGTTATAGACATTTCAGAGTGACCAGAAAAATTTGCATATAACTAAAGCATAACATAAAGAAGTTATTAAATTAATTCGAATACTTGTTTTAAATAATATATATTTTCCAGTTCTATTTCTTCTTCATTGTTTTAGTCACCACTGGCTTGTCACAGTTAAGAATGTTGCAATTAAGTTAGGAAGAATTGCTTTCTTTGCTGCAAGAAGAATCGTTCATTTCCTCGTTGGAAAGTAAGCTAACGTAGTGATGGCACTAAAATAGAATCTCACCCGTTAGTTAAATATAATAGCCCACATTAAATTAAGCTTTACTTTATTTTTCAGTCCTTGGCTGGTTAACGTAATTAAAAGGTATTTAAGAAAAACCCTTCACTGGAGTGTGTTTGTTGTTCCTGGAATTATCAAAATGGCTATTAGAACGTAAGATTTGTAGGAGTTTAGAAAAATCTTGAGATAGTAGATATTGAATCCACATTTTTTTAGATATTTAGATTTGCACAGTAGATTGGTCGCTTAAATTATCAATTGTATGTCACAGCTCTATGACGTTCTATTTCAGCCCTTGGATTCGACGATTTGGAGGGGAGTTTATTAAAAAATCTGTATATTGGTTGGTAACATTTTTACCAGGATTAATGAAGGCGTCAGCATCTAAGTAAGAGAATATATTTTCTTTCGACTAATTTACACAAATGCACTTATGAGTATTTAGCTGTCACTCCTAGCCATATATAATGGAATTACATGGGCCGACAAAAATATACATTATTTGTAACATAATTCAGCAAAAAGTCGCAATGCGTAGGGTTTCCTTGTTACACTGAACAAAACATATGCCGAACAGTACTATTTAAGGTTTATTTTAAAAATGCTTTACTAGCTTTTTACATCTATATATGATTATATTTATAATTAATATTAATATACACAATTTTTTTTTATCTACGGCTGGATCCCTTCATCCTTGATACCGAATTTCCATTGTCCTGATACCTTGTTGGAAGCTTTCGCGTTGCTCGTTACTGATCTCGCCCAAGTTCTCAGGAGAAAAAGAAAGGGAAAGTTCACCTATTAGTTGCTCGTAGCTTTCATCGATCTTATTGCCTAGAAATCCCCTCACTATACCGTCAAATGATTTCCAAGAGTTTGTCCGGTGGTCTTTTCTATAAAATGCACAACGTCCAGCAATTTTCTAATTTGTGGACCAATGAAAATGCCCTCCTTTAATTGGCATCACTTAAAGGGTTGTCTTAGGTATTTTAAACATTCACCCTCTTTATTCATAAACTTCACAAGTTTTCGTAAGTCCAGGTTTAATGTGAGGAAGAGGAAAAAAATTTCCGGGTTTTCAAGAGTTACATATTTAACTTTTTACATCCTGGTTGAAATTCTTTTTTTCCAGAATATTTTTCGGTACCTAATATTCATTCACTGCACGACTGTTCCACAAGCAAACGAAAGCAGCAATATCGTGTAAAACGTCTCCGAAGCCCCACTAAACGCGCTTTTATTTTTAGATCCCCACATACCTGCTATTTGTACTAATTGTAGTTGATTATATCTAAAACAATGTGCATATTTTCATGGCCTTCTTCCATCGTCACCGAATGAGCAACTGGTATAGATTGTTTTGAATTTCCATTGTGCAGTAGGTAATGCAGCTTTTATATGATATTATATGATATTATCACAAAAACCAGCGTGCTTCCTAATCCTTACAGATATCTTAAATGGCCTCTTGAAGATTGCTTTCAGCGGAGAACCTGAACTTATGATATCAAATGTCAATCTCTACTAAGTAAGCGTCAATCACGAGGTAACACCTTCTATGAAGAATCTGCAGTCGGGAGCTTATGAATATCTATAAGGTATAACTGAAGCTCAGAAGAAAATGCAATGACTTACACCTGATCACAGATTGATCAAATTAGTCGCCCGAGAAGATCCTGATATGGCATATTTGAACCTACGAAATCGCGTACGACATAAGCTCAGGGTACCAACGTGGTTTGAATATACATTATCTCGTCCTCATAAATTAAGTCGGGATCTATCAAAATTCGAATTCAAGTTGATAGACAGTTGATCTGCAAATCACAAATTAGCCTCAAGAAAGGCTTTATGTGCCCCTATATAGCTAATAAATGTGCTTAGCATTTATTACCTGATGATGTGGCGAGTTTGTGTGAACTAAACCGGTAACTTTAGTTATATTTGAGCGGCTTGCTGCGAAATCACGCCAAAAGCCTTTATACTCACGGGTGGAAATGACGTATGAACTGTACAATGCCAGTAAAGTTAGTGATACAGACAAGACATAGGCTTTAAAAATTTGTAACAATTCGTGTTCGAGATCATTGATAGGGCGGTAGAAAGGTACTCATAAATCATTGCAGTTTTCGTGGTTTGGACCAAATCTCCTGACCACGTGGAGGACTGTTTTTTTTTTGCATAAAGTGTGTCAAGCAAATTGCTGTAATTTTCCTTCTGCAATTAGAACAGTGCTTCATCATGACATATCATGACCTGAAAATAACACTTCTATTTCGAAATCGAAGTATGAGAGAAGCTGAACCAAGCTACTTCCCAGTTCCGATTTTCCTTCCGTCCTCTAAATCTCACTTAATCACCCAAGCTGAATTGAGTGATCTTGTTCGGTACTTGGACTTTCCGCAAATAAGAATAAAACTTCTTAGATCCCATCTGCAGCATTGGAAACTTTTACAAAAAGGAGATAAGGTATCCATAAGAGACAAGAAACATTAACAGGTTTTTTAGAATGTATGGTAAATTCGTGATTTTTCACGATCTACAAGTTCTTATGGTGGAACTTAACTTACCGCATCAACGGCGGATATTAATAGAATCGTCTAAAACAAGCTTGAAATCTGTTTTATTTTGCAATGAAAACAAATGCAGCAGTTGGGCAGCAAATGTGAAAGAGACATATGGCAATCCTAAAGATATTATTCAAGTGTATAAAGTACAACAACCAGAAATGGAACATATTATTTGCAGATCTAAAAGCGGTGGCATTATTTATAGGCCGCAATCAGGATATAGAAACTACTGTTTTTCGTCTGAGTGGGATAGCGGTGCAATGGGTGAATATAGAAACTACTGCTGTTTTTCGTCTGAGTGAGATAGAGGTGCAAAAGGTGAATAATTGAAAATTAATCTACGTACGCCGACTCAGCTTGGTGTTAAAAATTTGCACACGAGAAACATAAGAAAGAAATCAAATCAAAAATTTTGTTTCGATGCTCAGTCAAGAAAAAAATACTTTCTTTTATGCAAAAATAGCTTCCAATGATAACTATGGTAAATATTTAAAGGGAAATTTTCGTTTCACCGCAATTTCGGCAAATGTTTGAAGATAAAAACTTTAAGACAACTTTTACTGACATTGGGACAAGCATGGGGTGTTTTTGTAAACGTTTGCAACTATTTCCTTAAGAATGCTAAATTAGAGAACCACCATTAATACCTGAATGTCGCCAAAAATTTATTTTCTCCATTCTCTGTTGGAATTCATTCCCGAAAAATTCGGAGCAATCAGATGAGCGAGGATAAAAATTTGGCTCAGACATAGCATTGATCGAGAAAAGTTGTACTGGAAAATACAGCCCAAACATGTTGGCCGCCTATTGTTGGAGTAATACGGAAAACCTTTGTTGGATCTTATAAAACACTGCTCAATAGCTACAAAATTAATTTAAAATGTATATATTACTCTCAAACATATTATTAATAAAATGTTTTATATATGTTTCTAATGGCCTAAATCCTATAAGTTGGATATATAAGGCATTTCTACGGAGTTTTTTTAAATGTCAATATATTATCTCCGTCTCTCCCATCATTGAAAGCTTATATCACAATTTTGACATCGGAGCTAGATTCAGCAAGCTAAATATATAAAAATCAGCCCAAGGGAAATTTAAAATGTTGAAGATCGATGGGGGTTAAGGAGGAATTGGCGATGAAGTTCGTCTGAACGTTCAAGGAGGACGATGAAACTTCTCAACACATATTATGAGATAGTTACAATTTTCAATATCACAACACAACACATCTTAGGGACATTGAGCTACATGTTCCTAATTCTACAGAGATCGCAATCTAACCTATCATATATTTTGTGATAAAGGAACATTATTTTTAATATGTTACTGTTTTGCTAGTTTGCATTATTTTAAAGATTACCATATGTCTTAGAGTTTCAAAGTTGTATATATGTATGTACATAAACAGTAAATTGCATGACTAGTGTAATTCTCTAATTTATATTATGCGACACGCTCGCTTTAATTTAGTAATTGTTTCTTCGGACATGAATGTCTTTAAAAGATGCATATTCGTTGTGAAAGTTATTCTAGTTCATCTTAAATATTGCACTTTTCTCGGTACATCCTTATGTTGATATTAAACTGTAGCATAAATTATTATAATTGATTTAAATACGTATTATCTGAGAGATGCGAAACTAAGTTAAAGCGATAATTATAAATTAACTTTCTCATTTTGTAAGACCTGCCTCCTATTATGCTGCTTCTAATGTTATAAAGGATATGAAATATTTGATATGGATCTATATTTGATATAATGACATAATATGCTATTCAGCACTTACATTGAAACTTCTACTCTTTGGCTCCAGTTCAAATGATCATATTTTTAAAGAATCACGATAGGTGTTTTTCCCACTTGAATATCTAGCAAAAATGAGGTGCTGAAAATTTTCTTTTTACTGCATTTCAATTGTGATTCAGCATATGAAGGGGCTGAGTTAGCCTTGCTCCTCTCTGCAACACCCTAAATATTTTTTCGATTGGTCGTAAAACATCAGTTAAGCAACACAGGGGGGAGGGGGGGTCAGTTTTGTGGCCTAATTCATCTATTTAAGTTCCTTCTTTTCACTTAATTTCTACATAAAGATTTAAAATTATCGCCAATTCTTGGTACGTCGCGTCGTTTCCTGTGTAATTGGTTTACTTGTAACACTGTCACTTGTGACATCTTTGGCGGTTACCGCAAAAAACTTGGATCATCCCTCGTTTCTGTTTTGTTAAATAAAATTATGTAAACCTTTTTTCTAACATATTTCCTTTTATGTTGGAGTTTTAAATCATTGCATTGTCAAAATACACTAAAACTGATTTTAAGCCACCATACCGATACAGAATGTGGTCACGGCACATATAACAACCAGCAATATTACTCGACCTGTCAGGCGAAAAATTAAATTTGACCTTGCTAATGTCAGTTGGGTAGGAAAAATCAGGGCTGGATTTGAAATATATATAAGTAGGATTTTCCTTTAACAGAGCCGTAATATAAAATTTCAAATATCAATGGGTTATGAAATATATGTATACCTTGTTGTATGAGCAGGAAATCTAAAGAAATTCTTCTTGGAAGAATATATCTGGTTTGTACAAGTTCTTATTGCTTAAACACCATGGCTTTTTGCATTACACAATGTCATAAACAACGTTCGTCTCTCACAATGTCAATTATTTGACAAATACACGCCTATGGTTTCGATTTAACTCCAATAGCAATAAAATAAACCAGTCGTAAAAACACGACGCCGCTGGCGGCAGTTTGACGTATTTCCTACCAAAGAATATCTTGCGCGCGGACTTGCGCAGATGCGAAAAAAGAAGATGTGATATTGCTGGTTGTTATATGTGCCGTGATGTGGTATTGTAGCTAAACCTCTATTTTAGGGCTCTTTCATTTTATATGTATGTACTCAGTAAAAAAAAGATAAACTTAGTTCTTCATACATTTAATTTAGCTCCTCTCATATCTTAATATTTTTCCATATATTACTGTGACAAAGTCGATTTTATCAATTTCTTTTTTTATTATTTCCTTTAAACGATTACTGACATTCCATTAAGGGGGTTCTTTTACTTGCCTTGCAGGTAACACTAATGATGGCTTTGGTCGAAGGAGCTCTGTTACGCTTATAAAAGCAAGAGTCCTTTTGGAGTAAAAGTTTTACATGATATATTGTACAAAAATTGTATCATTTAGCATGTTAAATACAGTTGCCTATACTTATATAGGTATCAGCTTTACTCATTCAATGAAAATAGTATAATAATCAAATAAATTGCAAGTGCGTTCCTAATTTAACATTTACAAATAATATTTTAATGCCATACACTATTGCCTCTTAAAAAATTACAAACTAGCCCATACAATATAACATGCCGTAGTGTCAACAGAGTTCATTGAATTATCTTGAATATTACTATTTGACCTCCTTTAATAAGTCTCGTCTTTGCTTTCGTTCCGATTTTTAAGGTTGCTATTAGCGATTCAATTATCAACCTGACTTACACGTTCTTCGCGATTAGGAAACGAATACGAGAGACGTTCAAAATGACCTTGTGGTTCGTGATTAGACATAATTAAAAGCAATTAAATGCATTTTTTAATATAGCTCATATTTAAGTTGGAATTTTGGCCATCTTAGCAAAGCAATGCCTTCAGGGATTTACCTATTGGTCAACAGTTTCTCAAAATACAGTACATAAACACACTTATAAAATTATTTTCTAGATATTTTGAATATAATATCTTTTGAGTCACACGCATCTCAAACAGTAAACCATGGTTTGGGAAAAACTGCTCATGAGCGCAATAATTATTGGCGCCGAGGTCAGACAGCCGAAAATCGAAATATATTCATCATGACTAGCAACCAGTGTAAGTCCTAACATGGTATTGATGAGAGCAAAGAGGGCCATAATGATCAGATCAAGAACAAACTTCACAACTGTTCTAACAGGTCAAGATCCTGTTGGTCAGTTGCCAAAGGTGTCGATCAGGTTTTCTCAAATATCTCAATCCCACCACTGACCAAAGATGATGATTAAATCAAGGAAATGGCCAAAGACATAGCGAGCATTCTCGCCGAAATGTTTGCATAAAATTCTACCTTGGATCCTCAAGGAAAGACTCCTCAACTATCCCGATAGCGAATTCCTCAATGTCAGGACTGGTATTTCGCCAACGCGAAGTGAAACGAATACTCATAAGCCTAGATACTAACAAGGCCACAGGACCGCATGGCGTTCCCGCAATAGTGCTTAAGAAATATGCTGCTGAACTATCAGCTCCACTATACAGGCTTTTTCCCTATCATACAGAACTGCTTGCTTTCCTGCTAGCTGGAGATGCACTCAGGTGCAACTAATCCCGAAGAAAGGTAAAAAACTATTTCAAATAACTATCGTCCAACAATTACCTTAGTTTCCATCATGTCTGAACTCATGGAGAAGCTGATCAACGAACAACTCTTAAAATATCTCGAATCGGCAGGCATCATAAGCGATCGCCAGTATGACTTCCGCAAGCACAGATCAACGCGAGATCTCCTAACTTACGTAGCCTACCTGTGGACCAAAGTTATCGAGAGGGACGACGAATCTTGTGTAGTGGCTGGCGACATATCCAAAACATTTTATAGGGTGTGGCTTGACGGATTCTTAAGCAAATTGACATCATAAGGACTACCACCAGCACCGCGTCTATGAATTTCTAATTTCTGAAGGGATCGGAGCATCCGACATGGTAGTGATGGACACCTCTCAACGATCTTTTAGTCAGGGCAAACAATTCTATTTACAGCTTTGCAGATGACAGCACTCTTATATCCTCCTTCATATTGCGGACTCCAATGACCGCTGCTCGATCTCAACGCGAGGATAAGAACACAATCATGGAATGGGGTGAGGAAAACAATGCCCATTTTAATGCAGGAAAGCCTCAAGTAGCAGTCCAACATCCACTTCGCCGCACACGCACCTCTCGTTCAGTGGTATATGATTTTTATTAGGTGCATGTGGGTCAAAGTTGACACAAAACGCACTTTAGTTAAGCCGAACTATTTGTTTCAGTATTTGTCCCGAAAATAATTAACGAAACACTAAATAATTACTGCGTTTTTATTATAAAAATATAACAAGATGATATTATAACAATTATTATAGTTTCAAACTTCAGAAATTAAAACCAGAATTTTGAGCCTGTGAAAGCCAAAAACATTTCCTACTCGCTTGCCAAACGTTTATTACTGACTCATTTGGCTAATTTGATGCATAGTTTCCATAATTTTCACTTCCAATTTTGAATAACAGCATCTTCCATGTTTGGCTAATTGTTCAAGTTCATGGTGCGCTCGATCTTCGAGCCAATAAAGGATTTAAAAATTGTCTCTGCTGCAAAAGAAAAACTCATCTAGCTTCTTCTTTGTGGCCTCCAAAGAGCCCATGAGTGTTAACGACGCTGTATTTCCCAGCAACCCTATATCGAGAGGTGTTGAGTATGAAGAGCTTTCATCTGAAACGTCTCTAAAGGATTTTGATGAATTGTATCTCTAATAACCAAAGTTGATATTAGTGTATCTTTAAAACATTGTAATTTCAGCATGAACTTGCTTAGTAATTTTAGTGTGGCGGGATCTAATCTTCTATTTTCATAGAAGAGCGCCTTAGACATATACCTACTAATATCATCTGGAAAGAATAAGCCTATCATAATACTCAAAACGCTCAAAGGAAAAGGCAAAGTATGAAGTGCTTTTTTACATAGCAATTCACTGTCAATCGAGACAGAAACTGAAAGTGGTCAAGCTAAATGATATACTCACTTATTAAAAATTACCAGAAGTTCCAGAGTCATGGTAAAAAAACAACAGAAGAACAAGTAGTCGACAAAGTCCATATAAAGCCAGCAATACAGCTAAAATATTAAGCTAGTCAGCGACTGTCAAGATAACCGCAATGCTATAAAATACCCTTAAAATTCGTTAAAGTGACTAATTAGAATTCATATACGCGGCGCTCCTAGTTGGAATTTTTAAACTTTAAATATATTGGAAATCAATGCAACTGCATTGCTTTTCACTAAAACGTTCATAATTTCTGAATTGTTCGAACATTCTTTTACAAAAGTATATGTTTTTTAATTGTCACATTGGGATAATCAAACACGAAGGATACAACAAAAACAGTTAAAGCCAGCAACTCCCCCTACAGGTTATGATAAATTATTGTAAATTATTGTATACAGGTAAGAAACATGCAAAACCATATCAACGAATTATCTGGTCAAGCTGTACAATACCAAAAGAGGTTGTAACGCAATTAGTTAATTGCTTAACAACCGATCCATATACCTAGACCACTCAGCGGTGTTAATATTCTTAGGTGTGGCTCGTAGAGTTGACACTTGGGCGAAGGCGCCACTAAATTTTCTATTACGAATATGTCAATTATTTTTAAATTAAAAAATTAGGGTAGAGAAATTTTGAAAATTACCCCGTATAAGAATATCAAGAAACACTAAATGAAATAAACTCAACTTGATCTTAACTTCAGCATACAAAAATAAACATCAAAGGTCCCAATTAAGCTATTTATTTAAATATTAAATATTTTTCGAATATAACCTACATAGTTAGACCCCAAATTAAGATTATGGTATCGCACCTAAAATAATGATACGATTCTCTAAAATAAATATCAACCGAATTAGAAGATTATTAAGTTTTAATCTTAAGTTCTAAATCATTAATACTGCCTAGTTCCTATTTTTGAAATATTTTCAACTAAAATCCTAACAATTAAAGTTCTGATTAAATACAGCTAATCACATAACACCTTAAAAAATTACTCTGCTAACCATTATAAATTAATCCCAATGCAGTAATAAAATCAGTGGATAAATAAACAGTTAAAAAAATACATCAAATAACTTAACCTGTGAAGAGAAAATCTGATCAATAAAGATCTACGGGGGAAATCGAACTGAACTTATTTCGGTAACCTGCATATAGATGAAAAACTAAGCAAATTACAGTGTATGTGTAGCATTTATGTAAGTATACGTAATACAAAAATTAAATTAGATAATCAGTATTGTGCTAGCAAAACATTTGCTAATCAAGTTAAAATCATATACGATAATGAGGGAAGTGGGTATTAATTAATCAAATAACGTTGCGAAATGGTAATATATACGATAATAATACATAACAAAGATAATTAACGATTAAACATCGTTTAACGGAAATTCCGTCAGAATAAGACACGTCGCTATTAGTTAATCAGGTAACGATAAAGAAACGGTATTAGACACGATAAAAGATAATTTACAATTAAATATCATTTAGCGGTAGGTTTGAAAATGATAAGGTAAGGTATTATAGGTAAAATAAGCAATAAAATTATAGACCCTACCTGCATATCATTCACATGCGGTCACACGGAAGTGAAATCCACTGGTATTAGTTGCTGGCTATTCTCTAACTCAAACAGTTACATGGCTGCTACAGCTTACTGCTTCCTGGAAGCTGCACGTCGCGTCATGTGAGTCGGCATCACGTTATCAAAACAGTCTCAGATTGGCAGTAATAGACCTGGAGAAACTCCATAGGCTAGCGAAAGCAGGGTGTAGGGAGGACCCTAGTTAAATTATAATAAATTTTAACTATCTAATATAGGAACACAAAGATATAACATACCTGTTAAAAGGGTAACCTCACTTTACATAAGTACATTTACCGGACGATATTGCCGATAATACGAAAAAACATTAACGGCAGAGCGCTTGCCAATTCATCTCATGAATACTGGACTGAGTGTCTTTTTTCCTACCTACGCTTACATCTCTCGAAAGAGAAGACTACGTTAATTCCAAGAAATATCTTCGATCTCCGTCAAGAGAACTTCGAAAAATGAGGTACGGCTACGAACACTCGTAACATAAACTGTATTCGTCGATACCGGTATTACCGGTTAAGTGCGTTCCAATATTCCAAAGTATGAAATAGTTAATATCTTGAATTTTTAGATATAAATTCTAAGTTCAGAATATATATTGTAATCTACTAAAATGCATAAGCTACTAAACAAATATCACCCTGTCGCAAGTTTGAACTTGAACTTGGAGATTGTTATATAAACATTAAAGGCAAACTATAAACAACTCGAGCAATCAACAGGAGCGACTTTGAACCTTATGCATGCAATGATCATCACTTTGTTTTATATAAATACGCTACCGAACCCTCAGTTCGGCAGACTTTAGTCTCACCTCCAGCTCCCAAGGTTAGTCACTTGACGACTGCCTCCTGGGTTCTATCCGCTCCTAAAGTTAGTCATACGACTGCTTTAGGTTCCATTCCTTTCCTTCCAAACCTGGTACCGGTTAGTGTACTTGACGACTGCTAGGGCCAGGGGTTGCACAACCTCCATAGTAAAGTCTTGACAAGAAGTTTGTCAGAGTGTTGAGAAAGACAAGTGTCTAAATAGTCAGTTAAAAAGTTAAGTGAAAGCTCTTAGTGCTCTTATATAAAACCCAGCCCTTAAGAAAAACTATAAATTATAAGAAAGTAAACAAAGACCTATAAACAGTACCTCAAATCGAGAAAACATGCGCACCGTAGTAATCGGGTATAATAGAATCTCGTTTTCTCTGACCAATAATTGTTGTTAAAGTTTTATCGTTAATACATTGTTATTGTGATAAACTAAACGTGCTTACTTTATCATCTCTTCTTACCCCACGTAACGCGATCCCGGTCTACCTCAGTTACCCCCCGGCACGCTAAACAAGGCGTGTCCTCACGAGTAGAACATTCAGTGGTAGATTAAAGGAAGCATTTAGACCCCGTCATTGTACAGGGTGTTCACCCATAATGTCCCCCCCCTTTAACTTTGTTAATTTTTAAGCCACAAAAAAAATAAAAAAACAAAATTGTAGGGTTTTTTATGTAGTTTTTGCACACCTAAAGAAAAAAACAAAAAATTGTATAGTATACAGGGTAGATCAAAAAGAACCATTTTTTTAAATCTAGCCCCCCTTTTTTATTCGATTTTTCGATTCTACCTAAAATTCTAAGCATTTTTAATGTAACACACTATATGCCTATTCCTAATACTTTAGGAGTTATTGACAGTTGAAGTCGCAATTTTTAATTATAATAATAATTCTTTTAATCATTTTTAAAACAGAAGTTACAAAAGCACTACTCGAAGCAATGAGGTTGAATTGAGGAAACGCACTATTTACACCTCAATGACCTCAAAAGCTAAAAAAAAAGTCATATTCTTAGGTGGCTGTTGCCATAAAAAAATAAAAGAACAAAACAAAATAGCGACTTCAACTGTCAATAACTCCTAAAGTATTAGGAATAGGCATATAGTGTGTTATATTAAAAATCCTTAGAATTTTATGGAAAATCGAAAAATCGAATAATAAATGGGGGCTAGATTTAAAAAAATGTTTCTTTGTGATCTACCCTGTATACTACACAATTTTTTGTTTTTTCCTTTACCTGTGCAAAAACTACATTAAAAGCCCTACAATTTTGTTTTTTATTTTTTTTGTAGCTTAAAAATTAACAAAGTTAAAGGGGGGGGGGGGACATTATGGGTGAACACCCTGTACTAATCGCGACGCGGCTCTTCTCTGAGAAGTTATTCTTTAAATAAACGCGCTACCCCCTAAGCTACTCGTGACACGTGGTGGAGGCGCCGGGCAATCCCTGACACGTGGTGGACGCGTTGTTAGAGAGAAAAAAACAATTAAATTATAATCAAAAAAAAATTCAAAGCACGCGCCGGTATTACTTCGCGCGGTTAACTCTTATTATTGGTCAATAAAACTAACATAATTCAAAGCATTTTATTTACAATGATAAGGCAATTTTTAAACTACGCGCGTTCAAGCTACGTCCATTGCTGCATACACGTCGCCATCTTGCGGTGGACGTTAAAAGCTGCAAGGTCATTGAATTCAAGCGCCACCGCTAGTTGGGAAATGTTAACAATAGAACCGCATAGTGTGACCAAGGCCAGGTCCGTATCTGCAAAGATAATAAATTAAATACAACTGATTGTTAAATTAAAATGGAGCAATACAACAGATTTGTATAGGAGAAACTAAAGGAAACAATGGAGCAGGAAGCAGGAGAAATTAGTGAAGACGACAAAGATAAGGAAAATAAAATTATATATGGAACAAGTACTCAAGTAAAATAAGAAACTAAAGAAGAAACCAGCAGAAACAAAAATGGGAGGTGTGATCAAAGTCTCAATGTAAATAAAAGTTGTACATAGTGAAACATAAATAAGCATAATATATATCCAAGTGTTATTAAGACAAATATATAGATAAAACACTTAGGAGGTTAAGGAACTATATATAAATAGACAATACACATAGCATAGTACATAGAAGGAGTTATGAGGAAAAAAGAAGCTAGAATAAGTCGTGTTAAATGAATATTAATGAGAAGATTAGTAAACTATGTATGCAAAATAAATAGGTGAAAATAAGGTGAAGATATTCATAATAA
>MU185747.1:27763-61564 GCA_016904865.1 Pissodes strobi | reverse complement strand
GTTTATTTAATTCTAATTATCAAAAAACTATTATGTTATCATATGTTAACTATTAGTGATATTTGATGTAATAAGGCAATGTTATATTTTTCTGCTATATATGTTCATTAACTGTAATTAAAACTATGGTTGCACTTAGGAGTGGGTAAACATTTATTAGAACATTAAAATCGTTATGGAAATATTATAAAATATTTGCGTGCTTCTCAGGTTAATATCTCATCGGAAAGATCCCATTCATGGCGGCAATGAAATTCCTTCCTATGGCCAAGTTCAAGCGTATCGACGGAAACCTAGCAGACCTTTAACCTCTAGAGAAATCGAAAGGATGATTGCCAAAGCAGAAAAAGAAGCAATAGTAAGTGAACTTTAAATATTATTCTGAAGGTATATGTTAAGTGAGTTTTCTTATAATAGTGTGTATTTAAATATGTTTGCACATGAATTGGAGCTTAAAAGATGAAGACTTTGTAATTTCGTCAATTAAATTGGCAAATGAAATTATTTTGGTAGCCACAAGGTCGTCATCTTTATTGGTTTTGAATAAAGGAAATATGCGTATCCATGAATGAAAACAGTGTTATAGTGATAAAAGATACTAAAAGGGACCAACTAGTATTTCGAGGATGTATTGACTAAATCCTTGCTTGTTTCCTGGATTAGAATTATTAGGTATTGGAAATAAAAATACAGAAATTACCAAAAGTTTGCGGAACTACGACGTGCCTATAACATAGACTGATCACCTGCGATTTAAATAAACCTTTTCATTTCAGATAAAGGCAAGATTAGAAAAAGAACGAATACGTATCCGTGAAGAAAATCTGAGACTTCAAGAACAACTGAACCAGGCCATAAAACTTCAGGAAAAATTGAAGCAGCAGGCTGTTTATCTCAATAGAAGAATACCTCATACAAAAATTGCATCGTCTGTACCATATAGTAGTAAAGGAGTTGGAATCAATAACCCACCCTCGCTGAAAGGATCAATATTTGAGAATAATAGTCCTGCTTTATCAGATGGTAAGAGCAATTAAAACCATTTTGACGTCAAATGAATACAAAATGAAATAATCAATTTTACGTCTGGAGTATAAAATATATTAGATTATTTGATCGCATTTAAGACTTACGCGCCATTATCGCTCTTTTAACCTATTAGATAAAGTTTTTCGGTATTTCAGGTTGAATAGGTAATATGGGCATACATATACCTAGTAGCTGTGGGCTGCAAACGGTTTATGGTCGCACATAATATTTTGAATAAAAAAAATGATTCCTCGTATGCACATAAAAATTATTTCATTATAGTGTGTTGACAATGCAGCATTTCTTAATTTAAGTAAAAGTTGCATATATCTACACTATTTTTGAAAATATTTGGTCGTAGCTAAAATGTTTACATTTAAAACTGACTAGTTTTTGTGAAGATGCAGAAAATGGTCTCAATAAAGTGAGAATTTTTGAAATCGTAGATTATAACTGAAATTTTTGACATGGTAGATTATAACTAATGTTTCATCATTTCATAATCTGAAATATAATGAAAAAATAAGTTAGGCTAAAGTTCCCTAATTACATTACAAAAGCATTTTTTTTTTTATTTCAGGTGAGTTATATTGCTCAATTTTTTTTATGACATCTTATATATTATATTTATTTCTGAAGCTGTTTGATATAATAAGCTTTTTAAATATAAAGTAGAACTGAACGAAACTATTTACCAACCCTGATTGAATTAAAATTAGAACAATGAATTTAAGTGGTTTAAACGACAAAAATCTAATTCGAATTAGTCCGGCTTTATAATTAATTCACTGTAAACATAAACGTATTTGAAAGATAGTACAATAACTGGAATGCTATTTTATTCAAATTTTTAAATATGATGATTGGCTTGCTATAATGTAGCGAAAATCAATTTGATTTTTTATCTTACTGCTCTCAGATCTTGTGCAAGATTGTCTTTCCATGGCAAACATGAACGTCCTGGGAGATCGTGTTTTTACGAGGACTTTTTCATAAGTTAGTTTGACTCCACGAGCATGAGGCAGCCGTCTTAGGGGCCCCGGTTTCTTAGGCTCTTTTACTTGACTTATCTGATGATTGGGGAGGCTTTGTTCAGTTTATTTTTACTTCCTGTTGGTGCGCATTCGGCATCGGTCAGTTATTCAATTGCATCACAAATTCGCCTATACATTTTCCTACGTACACTACGTTAGAAAATAAGCAGTTCTTCTGGACCACATTGTGCTTCATTGATCAGTTTTTTTTTAATTACAGTAGAAGCTAGATGTTATCGTAATCCTACCATAAGCCTCGAAAATCCACAAATATTTACTTTTGGTTAGCTTCTTTCCATTACGTGTTTGATATATTTTTTTTTTATCAAAGCTGCCCCGCCTAAGCCATACTGATAGTCCCAATGATCTTCTCGGCATACGACTTTAGTTTCTCCAATCTTGTATTGGTTAGCATTTTGTATGCGGTATTTATATTCGTGTTGCCATGTGTCGTTAAGTGAGGTAATAACTCTCTCCTGCCATTTCATTAAACACTCACTGTGGCTATGCCATATTCTCATAAAGCAGGATCTCTCCCACATGTTTCACACAAGCTTTTATATAGCTTGCTTAATTTCTAGATAACTCGACTTTAAATCCTAAAACTCAGCTCCATGGAAGATTGCATTAGAGATGTATTTTTTGCATGTTCTATGTTGTGATGTTTTGGAAGTACCGTGCCTAGGTGTTAATTACTTTTTTCTGTTAATTATGAGCTATCTGCTTTATTTTAATAAGGCCTGTGTTTTGAGTTAGTATCCTCTTAATACCTCAGCCATTACATTGAAATATGTTTTAGTGTTCTTGTTTTTGTAGAGCTCTTAGATTTTTGGATCATTTTTCTGGAGATTTTTCTTTCTGTTTCTTGCTGTCGTATATATACTATCAAATTTGTGCGCAACAATTTTTTGAATGGGTAAAGTGAAAACTTCTTTAGGCGTGATCAGCACACGTTTTTCTGGGTAGTGAATGAAGCTCAGCCGTCATGTAATGAACACAAGTTTCTTTTTAACTGTGTTCGATTCCTATTGAAATTGGCGAGAATCGGAAAGTGGCAAATACTTTTTTGGGTGTGTATGATTTTGAGAAGGGGACTACTGTGAGCCGTTCTAGCGCTGAAAAAGTCGGAAGGCTCGAATAAACTGAGACCACAAATCTATAGGGAATATAGAGGGTAAAAAGTCTCTAAATAAATTCCGGGAAAACGAGCTTTTGAGGAAAAATGTAAAAACATCTATAATTGGCATGTCGAAATAGTTTAGATTTTTTTTTTTTTTCGAAAATAGTGAAAAATCGATTACTTATCAAGAATATAATTACAAAATCATACAAGGAGACATTCTAGAAATAATAATCCTTTTCATACAGGGTGTGTTAGCTAAATTTATATTTTTCGCCATTTCTAGTTTTGTCGCGACACATCACCACATAGTTTTGGAGCAAATACTTGTATTTTGAAGTTTGTACTTCTGTCGTGCGGTCTTAAGCACATACCGATTTTTTTTTTCATTATCGGACTTGATTTTAAAACTTAAATTCGGAATCGCTGCCTATAGATTCTTGTTTTGAATATAATAATATAATAGCATATTCGAAATCAGATACATTCCTATCTAATTTTTCTTACTCTATTTTGTCATAAATATCCTTTTCTGGCCATCTATGTTGGGGTTTGGAACCTTCGGCAACATGCACTAAAACGGAGTTTTATCCACAATACCGAAGCAGAATCGTTGCACTCGACGCGCGTTTCGCTATCCATGTTAGCATCATCAGGAGATGATTAAAACTAACATGGTTAGCGAAACGCGCGTCGAGTGCAATAATTCTGTTTCGGCATTGTGGATAAAACACCGTTTTAATCCTTTTCTGGAATTAAAAATGTGCCAGTAAATACGTACTGATGGGTCTTAATTAGTTCGCCGTAAAGGCTTAGTAGAAGGAATTTATATTATTGGTAAAATACTATAAATGATACCATATTTAGTTACCTTATCCAGCCTTATCTGTCACAAAACTAGTTAGGTTATACATCGGCTCAAAAAAGAGAGAAAGCACTAAAACTTTTTCTTAGAGATACAACGTTGCCTATCTGATGGCTTCATCAGGAAGAGTTATGGCGGATGAATCCATCAAGTGGACTGTGGGCGATTTTCGTTAGTTATTACAAAGCAAGAATTTCTGACGCTAATATATAAGCAGGGCCTGAACATAATCATTCCATAAATGAAATGGTTTTTCGAGGTGAAGCGCTATGGGATGCAACCTACGGGTGTTATGGTTAGCGGACGCAGTTTCACACGCAAGGCACGTGAAGGAGACTTCAGCAATTCCAAATCCTTCAGAAGAACTTTGAAAAAGATTGTTGGCAGATATTTTGCAGATGTGATTCTAATGCCGGTTCAGTCCATAAGGTTCAGCATAAGTACACAAAGATAGTGTCTACTGAAGCTGATCTCCATTCGATAGTATCAAAAGACGAATTCCGAGTAGGAAGGAGCGCTAACGATATTCCATAATGCAGCTAGGGCTTTTAGTTATGCGAGAACCAACACTATTTGCGATGTACTGCAGATCCGGGGAATGTTGTATTGGTTAGTTTGATAAAAACATCGCTGCAGATCTGCTCAGTTAGTGCGTCTCGGAGGATCAGTCGGCTAGAGGTCGTAATGTATGGAAGATGTTTTATTGTTGCAATTTATAATCCTACTTAAGGCGTATCGTAAAGAATGACTTATTAGAGAGGCCAAAGCGAGATGCGCGTATTATCGCAGGTGACACTTGATCAAAAACAAAGCTCATAACCGTCAAAAAGGGAATTAGGATTCATATCTCCCACCATGTACCAGGAACCACTTTTATTTAAACAGGTCACATAATTTCGATGGTAACAGTCTGTGATGAGTTCTAGAAAAAAAATGGGGATTGAAACTCCGTACAGTCAATACCCTGCTGTTTTCTGACCGAGGGTCACAGATTCAAGCTCTGGTAATCAATGGCGACAAAAGCCACGAATGCTCAGAAACCTGCAGGTCTATCTGAAAATTACCGGTGCAATAAGAACTACATCTGTTGCGACTCTGCTCTTTCTCCTGGACTTGCTGGAACTCCCCTGATGAATTAAGAAAGTGGCAACTGCATTTCGCAAGAGACTAAATGGTAGTAAAACCCGGCGCATGGGACAAACAGGAATAGGCAACACAAGATCACTTTTCAAGGAGCGAGCTTGGACGATCCTTGCTGATATCTGACAGACAGGGCAGAAACTATGATGATAAAAGCTAGGAAGGCAATTGAGAAACGCAAGACTAGCTTGCTGCTCTGCACCTCATCATGTTACAGGAAATAGTACGAATCAAAATATATAAACTAAGGTAGGTCACGCGGTACAGCAGAGTCGAGAGCAACGAGCAACATATGTGCTTGCTGGAGCTCGACTCCGTCATGCAATCCGGAGCCGTACTTACCCTTAAGCGGGCTTCAAGCATGGGCCTGGAGTAGAACGGGGGACAACGGAAATAACCCCCTACCCTCTTTTACTCTGACTATTGCAACTTCTACTATACAGCCTTATTATCATTCAGTTTTTAAATAGTCTTCAATTTATGTATTGAAAAACTCATAAATTGGCCTTAAAGCCGCTAACATGTATGAACCAATCAGTCTGGCAGGGAATATATCAGCGCATAATTTTTTTGCCTCCCTTGCCTATATTATTATGAGTTTTTCATTCGGATATTTCATACTATCAGGAGAGCGCGCAAAAACTTTGAATGTAATTTTAGAAGTCAATTCTGTTTTTTTGAATTCACTCTGGGATTTGTTAACCTCATAGTTATTTTGAAATAAAATTATTTGCAGTAGTTAAGGTAATAGTATATTGTGTAACTAGGAGGAAAAGCAAAACATTCCTGGATGACTGTGGTAGTTGCTGGACGAGGCGCAGCCGAGGCCAGCAACACAGGAGTCCAGGAATGTGCTTTTCCTACGAGTTGCACATACTATTTTTTATCCAATCGAAATTAATTAGAATACGTACTTATATAAATAGAGCCAAATATTACTGTAAATAAAAACGGTGTTTTAAATTTAAACTCAACATAATATCAAGTTTTGAATCGAGCGAGCTTACATTTTATTACGTAGCTATGGAAACTATAGCTAAATGTTAGTTTTAATAGACGTCAGATCTGACAAACAAGGCGTTTAAATTTGACAGAAATGTTACATTCCCGGCCTAGGACGGGAATGTTATATTCCCGGACTGTTATTTTCTATTCTTGTACAGTTATTGCATGTTGCCAAGCAACGAATACAATATACTGGAATCATGACTTTTGCGGTGAGAAAACACATCGGAAAGGTGTCGTTTTTCGTCCGATCGGATAAAACATTTATATATTGTCATTGGTATTAATTTCTTCTGTATGGTGTAATAGATATTTACGATACAAGAAGAACAAGAGCATTGTTAACAGCTACTTCTACAAAATCAGTATACACCACGAGTTGCTTAACCACACATTTATATTAATAATGCATTATCATGCAGTATTGTACGATATTCTATTTCCGCCCACACAAAGTATCAGAAAATATATCATAAAAAAAATAAACATTACCTTTTTATTATTGTTATTATAAGAACAAAATTGCCAGCAACTAGTATCGGTTCAAATGTATATTGAATATTTATTTACATTGCGATACGAGTTTGTTAAGTCACGGGTTTATTCTTGTTTACTGTCAAAGAAACTGACATCGCTAAAAAAATAAAAAACTTTATCTACGATCTACATAGTCGAAGCCTATTACGACTTTAATTTTAAATTATTTGATTTAAACAAAAAGAGCAATTACCTCACTTGGTATTTACCAAACTCACTTAGAACATGTCAAAATCAAAATTTTTAATGGCAAAGTTTGACTTTTAACTGTAAGTTAATTTAAGTTTTAAATGAAAAAGTCAAACTTTGACATTAAAAATTTTGATTTTGACATGTTCTAAGTGAGTTCGGTAAATAAGAAGTGATGTAATTGCTCTTTTTGTGTAAATCAAATAAGTTAAAATAAAGTCGTAATAGGCTTTGACTATGTAGATCGCAGATAAAGTTTTTATTTTTTTTTAGCGATGTCAGTTTATTTGACAGTAAACAAGAATAAATTGTTTGTAGTTCGGTTAATGAAAAGCAATACTATAATGATGTTCTTAGGGCATATAAAGTGGGAAGAAATAGCGAATTTATTATAATTATAAAATATGTATATTATAAAAGATATATTTTCATAGTTCTTTCTTTCATTTCTTTTTCTCAAATAATTTTGTATTTTTTATTCAAATCATAATTTGTAATTTGTATTTCCTGTGATTGGGTGAGCCTGTTGGAAATAAATGCCTATTTACTTATTTATTTTTATTTATTTATTTCACCAACGCAGATAATAATATAACATCGAACGCGCATCATAAACTTAGCATTTTCAACAATTTCTGATATCTTAGTATTTTTTATAAATAGTAAATAGGACATTACTTTGCCCCTTACTTTAAACTATTGGCTCAGGATCCAAGGTAATGAAAAATGCAAATTTTAAATTAGCAATATGGAGGTAGTAATGAAACATTGAGAATCAACGATATTACTATACGGAATGCACTCAATTTTAAAATGAATGTGAGTAACTATTACATAGCAGCGTATTTTAATGATTGATTTAAACTGGGTTAGAACTCTCCTAGAAATAAATCATGCTTAAAAAGGCTTCCAATTACCTCATTATATTTATAAAAGCATAATTATGCTATACGCTATAAGATTAAATGTACCTACTATGACTTGTTTTTTAATATTTTTATGAGATCATTAACACAGAAGACATTTTTTGTAATGTCTCAGTAAATAAAACACTTTCAAGGCTCAGTGATATTCATTCTAGTAAAAAAAAACAATATGCCGCGCATACGGAGAATCATTTATATTAAAAAAAGAGAATAACAAATCGGAGAGCATGGATATTAGTATTTCAGCTTCTTTCTAACCCGGGCTGTGAAATGATTGAATGATATTAAATACAGGTTCTTTCTTAAAATCGTACTTTTACTTTAGCATCTTACTAATAAGAACTTTATAATATTAAGGAGACTGAAAGCGTGTTCAGATTTGTCACGCGACAAACCACAGAGCACGTCCGCTCATCAGTTCTGGTTGGAAGATTCAAATACACGAAATCCGTAAGCTACACAATAGGTTCACTTAATTGTACGTCTTGAAATCTGTTAAAAATTATTTGGTTGTATTTCACGGTTATGAATTACTTTCATACCGTAAAGAATAGAATCTATCTTTAGGCTATTAAAATTAATTCGACCAAGCTTAGTCAGAATATTATCAATATGAAATATATATTAAAATAGCACATATGTAGTTATAGAATGGCCTTTAAAATATTCGGGTATACTTTACAATAATGTCGTATAGGTTTTACGCATTCGAACTTGAAAACACACAACGAATGAACATAAAAGAGACAACAACGGAATAATTTTGTAATTACAGATAACCAACTCATGCTCATTTGAAAACCTACTACATCTACAGTCATACATAATGACCACAGAGAATGTATTTATCGATATAATCGGACGTCATGGCCTCTTTTATCTACAATTTTTAAATTTCATGGTCAGATCGATTGCAGGTTGATATTTGATTTGGAAATGTAACTCCAAGTTCCGTCTTGTTCAAAATTAACGTAGTAGCTCTGCAAGTTCTGGAACAATACACATATTTGGCAACCCGAACTTGTGCTATAGAAAGTGAGACGGGAGAAACAGACTAAACTCCACACATGAACATGTATATTTTTTCAAAGTTATAGCCTAACTACAAATAAACAAAATTTCATACATTAAAACCTTGATAATCACAGCATTGTTCTACTAAATGTTTAACAATATCGCCATTTACTCCTAAACATTATTTAATTCGTCTCTCAAACGCACCTGTTGCTCTCCTTGTCTCTTCATACCTTTCTTTAATATCAGCTGCAGTACTTGTAATATATTGAACAAGCCCCATAAATTAGGTATAATCTAGTGCGATGAGTTCTGAAGATCCTGCAGGTCAACTTATAGGACCACCGCAATCAATCCAGCGCCCTGGAAATCTTCGACCGAATGTTGCTGGACATGACGAGCGAAATGTGCAGGAGCTCCATCGTGTTGGTAGTACATTTGTATTTTGGTGCTTAATTTTTCAAAAACTTCGTACTTAGGATGATTCTGTTTTGCTCTTCAAGCATTCATGGGGCAAATATGCTGGTAGATTTTTGGCGTCCGTTTCGATTCTTGCATAGATAGAATCAAATTGCATCGAGTCCAAAATAGTTTTTATTAGTATAATTTTTGATCCATTGGTAAAACTTGCACGGCGTGCAACACGGCATCCACAAATTGATTCTTATTTTGCCACTCACATGTGTCGCTAAATAGCCATATATTATCAATAGTTGAGGCTACTTCACATAGGCCACGCGAGCCTTTTACTTCAGACCACATGTTGCAGTTCCCAGTTTAATCTCTGCAGTTAAAATTGTAAGTAGCTAACTTAATCTTGCAGGATATTGCCTTCCTGCAAGATTAAAAACAGAATTTTTACACTCGACGCGCGTTTCACTAACCATGTTGGCATCATCAGGAGATGATTAAAACAGTTTTAAACAGCTTCTGATGATGCTAACATGGTTAGTGAAACGCGCGTTGAGTGATTTGGTATTGTGGATAAAATTCTGTTTTTGTGCATGTTGCCGAAGGTTCCAAACCCCAACATACTTGCAGGAAGGGATGAGGTTTTATAAGATCTGTTGACATATGCAATACATGCTGTAAATCAAAGTTGGCTTTTTATGACAATGGCACACACACTAAAGGCACTCGACTAGCGGTGTGTGTGAGAAGACGTTGATTGATAGGGTTCTTGATTAGCTGTCGATTTTAATAAGAGGAAACATATGTTCTGGAAGTAGGTTGCACAGTACGGAGGGGTGCACCCTTGCCGTCTGCCGTGACTGTTTGGCTGGCGTTGCTGGGAGCGTGATGATGCAACTCAAATTCTGGGAACATCTACCCTGAGCATACCTATAAAACAGAGAGATTTCAACCACATGTCTGCGGTGTTCCAGACTAGCCAGATCCAGGGTTAACTTCGGGTTGCCGACGAGACACACAGCACTCTTCTGAATGGAATCCAGCAGCTTTCAGGGTGTGCTTACGTGCAGCACTCTAGGTGCGGGAGCAATATTCTAAGCACGATCTTATTTGCGGTTTGTAGAGCAAGAGCAGCTATTGCGGTGTATACAATGTCTTGTTGCGAAATAGTGCATCAAGCTTCTGCAAGGCTGATTTTACGATGTTACCAACGTAGTCATGCCAGGATATAATCCGATTGGCAAAGATCAAGGAATGATCGATCCTGCTATAACGATGTTAGGGCTCACCGTATTGGCTCTCTGGGTAAAACGTGGCTGCTTGTTATGAAAAATTTAGCCATTCCCAAAATAGGACCGACAAAACCTACAGGATCATAAAACTTTGATATTAAAGTTTTGTTACACAATTATTAACTTCAGTATCAGAAAGTGAAATTTTAAAATTATCCTGATTTGGGATGGACAAAACTGCCATCGATATGACATTTTTTTTTACTACATTTTCCGAAACTAATTTATTATTGCTGCACCGTTTATGCAGCTCTAGCGAACCTTAATTTAAAACATTAATATCACTTCCTTTAACCTAATTGTTTCTTCTATAGTATCTGCTCCAGCCAAAACATCATCTACGTAAGGGTTATGCAAGATAGCATTACCAGCATGAGGAAAAATTTGACCTTGATTTTTAACTGAGTATACTAGAGATATAGTGGCCAAAAATGACAAACTTTTCGACCCATAGGTGACCGTTTGTAAAATGCCTTCATTTTATAGGTAAATTAGGATCATCCCTCAATCCCCAATAAAATGTTTTGTAGAACACAATGCTCAAGGTTAACCTCCGTGTTAACGTAAATCATCATAATTGCTTTATGTCTGTAATCAAGACATATCGATAACTGCGGAATAAAATTAGGATTTCGAAATAGAAATTATATACAAGAGCCCCATTATAAGGGGTGTTAATTTGAAAACTTCCCACCCTTAATATCTTTCTTGCAGTTAAAAATATGTTTTTTTATGGCAGTGGCACACACACTAAAGGAAGATCCTATGGCGCTCGACGAGCGGTGTGTGTGCGAAGATGTTGATTGACACGGTTCTTGAATATTTGAAGGTTGTAATTAGTGGGAAACAGATGTCCTGGAAGTGAATTCCACAGTGATGCAGTGCGCCAGACAAAGGAGTTCTGGTAAAGCGATGTTCTAGGTGTTTCTAGTTGTACGACGAACTGGTGCGCTCCTGCCGTCTGTCGGGACTGTCTGACAGGAGTTGCCAGGGGCGGGATTATGCGGGCCAAATCCTGGAAGTAGTAGTAGTAGTAGTAGTAAGGGTGGGGGGGCCGAAGCCCGGTAAGTAGGCCTATAAGTCCCTTTTCACCATCCCCGATCCGCCCTCCCCTACCTGGCTACTTCCAACACCCGGCCCGCACTGAAACGGCCCGTCACCTTGATAAAGGTGAGGACGTCCTCCCAGTCCAGATCCTTTAGATCTTCCCGAGCAAGTGTTGGTGCTCCTAGTATCTTCCTCCTTAGGCGACTCCACCTATCACAAATTCCTATATAGTGGTATGAGGACTCCTCCCCTGTCCCGCAGTTCAGGCAGAGTGGGCTGTCCCTCACGCCGATAAGGTGCAGATGTCTGTTTAGGCTTCCATGCCCAGTCAGAATACCTACCAAGTTCCTGATGTCCTCTCGGCTCTTTTTTAGCAGTCGCCTTACTCTGGATCCGTCAGGATTTGGAATCATTTCCTTGGCTTGTCTGCATCCTTCTGTTCCTCTCCAATTGTGCTTTGTCTTGTTCCAGGCCCAGTTATTTAGTTCCTGAGAGATTTGCCTTTTACTTAAGCCCAGACCAGGTTCTGGACCGACGAGGTGGCTCGTTGAGCCTTGTCTTGCCAATTCATCGGCCCGTTCGTTGCCCTCGATGCCACTGTGCCCTGGAACCCATCTGAGTCTTACTTCCTTGTGCACAGCCAATCTGTCTAGGGCGTCTCTACATTCCTGAACTAGCTTACAGCTTGCCCTGGGTTTTTGGATCGCCCTGAGAGCGGCTTGACTGTCCGAGTAAATATATATACTCTCTACACCTTCTGTTACTTCCGCCTTGGTTGCTACTTCCAAAATAGCAAACACCTCCGCCTGGAAAACAGTGGCATATCTCCCCAGCGAAGTGCTTTCTCCTGATTTAGTGTTGTCTAGGTATACACTGGCTCAGGATGACTGTGTATTAGCCATCCATGAGCCGTCAGTATACCATGCGTGTGCGCCGCTCGGCGTACGTACGTGGCCTGACAGCCACTCTTCCCTTGATGGAAATTCCACTTGGAAATTCCTTCTCAGTCTTAATCTGCCATCTGAAATATTGCCTTTGGTCGCAATGATGGGTAGATCCCTACTCATTTTGGCGGCAATAGTCGTATGGCCTTTCCCTGTGTAGTCCGTTCGCCATAGGCCACTGTCGATCATCCTTTTGTGAGCCGCCATTGCCTCTCTCTCAATCCAGATCGGGAGGTCCGGCAGCCCCAGGATGATGTTCAGTGCTGCTCCGGGAGTTGTTCTCAATGCTCCGGTAATACCCAAACAAGCCAGCCTTTGCAGTCTGGCCAGTTTCTGGGCATTAGTGGCTCTGGCCACCGCTGGCCACCAGACCACGGATCCGTAGGAAATCCTCGGTCTTATCATAGCAGTGTACAGCCACTGGAGGATGTAAGGTTTGAAACCCCACTTCCTACCTACCGTTTTCCTTAGTTGCCACATAATCGCGGTTGTCTTATTCACCACCTGTTCAACGTGTGCCTTCCACGTCAATTTACTGTCTAAAATAACTCCCAAATATTTGACTTGTTGACTTAGGCTCAGTCTCGTCTGGTAGAGTATGGGATGTATAAAACCTGTTAGATTTCGTTTCCTTGTGAAGAGAATGAATTCGGTCTTCCCTGGGTTTACTGAGAGACCATTCTCCTCACACCAACCTTGAACTATCCGACACGCCACCTGCATACGCTCGCAGACCGTTCTCACGAACTTGCCCGTGATCATTAATAGCCCGTCGTCAGCATATGCTTGTGCGTAGAATCCCTCAAGATTTAACCTTCTCAGGAGGCTGTCCATCACCAGGCACCACAAATGTGGCGAGATGCAGCTGCCTTGTGGGCAACCCCCTCTTACCCCGGCCTCGACGCGAACTTTTCCCAGCGTGGCGCTGATCTTTCGGTCTTCCAGTGCCGTTTTTACCCACTTGACCAAATGAACTGGTGTTCTCTTGGCCTGGAGGGCTTGACAGATAGCTTTCGTTTTAGCCTTATCGAAAGCTCCTTCTACGTCAAAGAAGAGCGCTAGCGCCATTTCTTTGTTTTCTATTGCCTTTTCAGCCCTTCTAACTACAGAATGGAGAGCCGTTTCAGTCGACTTCCCCCTTCTGTAGGCGTGCTGATTATCATGTAGAGGAGAATCAGTCAAGATCTCTTCCATGATGAACCTGTCAATCATTTTTTCCATTGTCTTCATTAAAAATGAAGTTAGACTTATAGGCCTAAAGGACTTGGGATGGGAATAGTCTCTCTTCCCTGCCTTGGGGATGAAGACGACATCCGCTGCTCTCCAAGCTTGTGGAACGTACCCTATTGCTATGCTGGCCTCGAACACTCTCTTTAAGTAAGGGAGTAACGTGTCAAGGCCCGCCTGCAGCATCATGGGTATAATTCCATCCGGCACTCCTGCTTTATATGGACTGAACTCCTCCACTGCCCAAGTTATGGATTCCTCAGTCACCACACTGCGGGCAAGGTTCCAGTCCATCTCTGGCTCTGGTTCCTCGTCCCAGTTGGTAGTCTGTACCTCTCCGGGGAAGTGGGTTTTTAGAAGAAGCTCTATCGCTTCCTCTCTGTTCGCCGTCCATTGTTCGCCTGTTTTCAGAGAGCCAATCTCTTTTTGTCTTTCCGAGCCCAGCAGCTTAAGCAGACGCGCTGAGTCCGAGAGAGACTTCATCTCTCCACAGAATTTCCTCCAGCTGTCTCTTTTGCTGCGTCGAACCTCGATTTTAAATTTCCTTCTGGCTTCCAGATACACATCCCAGAGCTCCTGCCGCCCTTCCGTGAAAGCGTGGCGGTGTGATCTTCTCACGTCTTTTTTAAGACGGTCCAGAGTATCACTCCACCAAGGCAGCCTCTTGGCGCTCGCTTTCTTAAGTGGGCACGCTTGCCATAGGAGTCGACGATTACACTGTTTAGCTTTACCACCTCAATTTCTAGTTCTTGTTTTGATGAAATAGCCTGCCCTAAAGTTCCCATGGACATTACCAGACTTTCCCTAAATTTGTTCCATTCTGTTGCCCTCGGAATTCTTTTCAGTGACTTCTCCATCTTATCCGATTTAATTTCGAATCGGATCATTCTATGATCGGACATAGTTATGTCCCTACTTACTCTCCAATTGACTACCTTTTCCGCAAATGCTCGAGTTACCACTGTAATATCGATAACCTCCTGACGAAGCCGATTCACAAAAGTTGGTTCCGCATTTACGTTAGCTACTTCAAGGTTTTCCGATACGAAATACTCTAATAGAGCCGTACCTCTCGCGTTAGTGTTAGTGCTCCCCCAAACGATATTATGCGCGTTTGCATCACACCCCACGATTAGTGGAAAACCTTTGTCTTTACTGTATTCTATTAACCTTATTAATTCTTCCGTTGGGGGAAGTTGCGCGTTATCATACGGAAGATATAAACTATTAATTAATAACTTATGTTTTGTGCCACTCACCATGTATTCCAGCAGGATCACCGTAATGTCCCTGGAGCTTAGTTGTGGTAACAGAGTTCCCTGCAGCTCCCTGGACATCACGATACATGTCCTCTGCCTCTCTACTCCTTCACACCCGGCCAAGATGGTAAAGCCGGGGGTCCCAAGTCCCCTTATGTTTCCCTTAAAAAGTAAGGTTCTTGTATTAGTACAATCTCTCCAGATTTTCCAGCCATGATGCTTGCCAATTCAGCACTAGCATCTCGGCTATGCTGGAGATTTATTTGACTTACCCTTAATTGCGCCATGGGGGACACCATGGATAGGGGTAGCCACCTTACTTGGCTATTGCCTGCTTCCTGATGGTTTGGAAGTCTCGGCTGAAGTGCCCCGCCCGGTGGGTGCTCTCCGAATGGTTACCCTGTAAACTCGCACAGCGACCAATTCGAAGAACACGATCCACCCGGCCAGCTCTAGTCCAGCCACGACCTCCCTGCTCACCAGGAAGTGAAGGAGCCAACTGCTTGGTTGTCCTTCGGTCTTCAGATGCTGCCACTCCGGAACACTCAAGGTGGTGTTCTGGATGGCTAGCATCTCGGTGACATACTCTATTTTCGGCTGCTCTAGTGTCTTCAAGGTGAAGACAATCTCCATCGGCCATGGGGCGTCCGCCGATTTCACGGCTGTGAAGGACACTTCTCCCTCGGTCAGTGGCTGACAGGTGTTGAGCAGCCAATCCCTGGATTCCTCATCCTCCGTGGTGACCAAAAACCACCCCGCCTCAGTAAGGCCGGAGTTTCGGGAGTGGAGCTCTGCCTTGGTACGTCTCACTTCGTTAATGAGGTGCATACTCAAGCGGTCCGCCTATTCTTTGGTCACCTTCCCACCTTGTCTGTTAGACAAGAAAACAACCTGGTTGGCCCTCGAGGCCGCCGAACTGTAGGAGCCAGAACTGGGCGGGTCGGTTGGCCTTCCACTTGAACGTCCTGACTGGATGCCTTTCCTCAAAAGAGGCGACACTCCCTTCCGGCCGTTCTTATGGGAAGTAGACCCGCCCTGTTTTGGCTTCTTGTGTTGGCGTTCTGGAGGGGTATCTTTAGAGATCTGCCTTTTTCTCGACGTGCTGTCGCCAGGAGTGCTCTTCCCTGGATGTTTTGGGTATTTATCCTGGGTGGAGGAACCCCTGATGCTGCCCACGGGGCCGGGCTTGGGTATTGCCCTCAGAGCGTGGAGAGGCATTGATGGTGGCGGTGGGTGAGCCTAGTTGAACCGACGGTCCAGCTTGGTTTGCCCTTCTTTCCTCCATCAAGCGGTCTCTCAGTTCTTTTCTCCTTCTCGTGCGATTACGATTTCTGGCCTGCTTGCGTGCTTCTTTCTGCCGCAACCTCTCCTCTTCAGCTGCATCCGGTCCCTCTGGTCGAAACTAGGTTCCGGCCCGGTCGAGGACTTCCTACACGCCTCGGATTCAGAGGTGCTGGCTGGTGACTTTAACAGCTCCTCTTCCTGGATGGAACTCATTTCCATCCCGGGTTCAGGGGTGCTAGGGGTAGGATTCCCTGTGGTGGTTGGCTCTTTTTCCGTTTTATCCATTTCACTATCACTCATTCTGAAAATTTTAAAAAGGGGTTAGCGGATTAGTGTTTCTCTGTATTTGCACCTGAGTGCGTTTAAGGTGTGTATTTGCGAAAAAATAAGGTGATGATATTGAAGGACTAGAGAGAAGCTACTTCACAGACAAGCCGGGCCACGAGTCAGCATGGTCAGGATAGGTCCTTGCAGGATGGTCTGGCAGCCGCGATTATATCCCCCCGACTGAAGCAGCAGGGTCCTACCTCAGGCGCTACCTGGCACTACTGCAACGATCGAGATTTTACGCCGGATGATAGGACAGCCCCCTACGCTAGCTAGGCAAGGGTGGGTCCCTGTACTGTCCGGCGGCCTAAGGAAGTGCCTATAAACCTTAGTAGTTATGTCGCTACCTCTCCAGATGGCTCCATTCGGGTCCCGGCCTCGCCTTCTCGTCGCCGTTACCGGTCAGCAAACCAAACCCTCTCTAGTCCTTGCGTGTGCCCCCTCCTCCTTGACTGGGCTTGGGACCCGCTAGGCAACCGCTAAGACTCTTGCAGTCTCAAAGGAGCGCTTGACTAGGCGGAGTTCCAAATCCTGGGAACATCTGCCGTGAAAGTATCTGTAAAACAGAGACATCTCGGCCACATGTCTGCGATGTTCCAGACTATCCAGATTCCGGGTCAACTCCGGATCGCCGACGAGACGCACAGCCCTCTTCTTAATGGAATCCAGCAGCTTTAGGGTATGCTTTGGTGCAGCACCCCAGATATGTGAGCAATATTCTAAGCACGGTCTTATTTGCGCTTTGTACAGCAAGAGCAACTGCTTCGGTGTATAGAGTTTTTTGTTGCAAAATAGCGCACCAAGCTTCTGGGAGGCTGATTTTGCGATGTTAGCAACATGGTCATGCCATGACATATTGCTGTTGACCAAGACACCCAGCAGCCCGATTGACGAGGATGAAGGAATGGTCGATCCTGCCATAGTGATGTCAGGGCCCGCTGTATTGGCCCTCTTAGTAAACGTTGCTGCTTGGGTCTTTGCTGCATTGAACTGGACCAAATTTTGGTCGCCCCAAGTTTGAACTTTCTCCAGGTCTTGATTAATTGCTGTAATCTGTTCCTGTCTGCGGTGATGAGTCTCAGTCGCTGGTAAGGGTTTTTCTGATCTAAAGTGGGAGACAAGGGTACTGTCATCTGCAAAACTGTAAACAGGATTATTCGTTTCGATCAGCAGGTCATTAATATAGATGAGGAACAGAGTTAGTGAAAGTATTGCGCCCTGAGGCACGCCCGCGTTGATGGTGAATGTGTCCGAGATGTGTCCATCTACTGCAACGTGTAGGGATCGGTTCTTAAGGAAACTGGCCAGCCAGCTGCAGAGAGAGGCAGGTAGTCCCAAGGACGGCAGTTTGTTGAGCAGTCCGTCATGCCAAACTCGGTCGAATGCCTTTGAAATATCCAACGCAATCGCTCGAGACTCTCCGTAATTTTCAATTGCCCTACTCCATATATGAGTGACATAGGCCAATATATCTCCTGTTGATCTCTCTATGCGAAAGCCGTATTGATTATCGCTGATTATTCTGTTGCTCTCGAAGTACTTGAGTAGTAGCTGGTTGACTACACGTTCCATGACTTTGGAGATTATTGGAAGCAAGGCAATTGGGCGATAGTTTGAGGGCGTGGTTTTCTTGCCTTTTTTTTGGAACAGGCTGCACTCGAGCGACTTTCCAAGAAGATGGGTAAATCCCTTTTCTGTAAGAAAGAGAAAAAAGCCTGGAAAAAACGGGTGTTAGTTCGTTGGCGCAGTTCTTTAGCACGATGGCAGGTATTCCGTCCGGTCCTGATGCCTTTTGCGTATCTAGTTCTTAAGGAACCACTGGGGCATTGCAAAAGTTTATTCCTGATCCTTTGATTGTGTTTGTCCTTAGTTTCGTCGATCACACGCTTGCACTCGTTTCTCGCTTCGATAAAATAATTGCGATTTTCAGCGGTCTGATTCTGCTGCCAGTACTTATAGGCTTGCTGTTTCCTTCCTACAGCTCTTTCGCATCTTTTGTCGAACCAGGGCTTTCCTTTTGACGGTAACTTGATGGAATTTGGGATGTATGCTTCCATTCCTGAGGAGATTACTTGCATGATCTCTTCGCAGCAGTCTGACGGGTCGTCAGTGGCAAAGCAGACGTCGAGCGAAGGAAAATCTAGATAGAACTGCCTTAGATCGTCCCAGTTTGCAGAATTGTAATGCCAGATTTTGCGAGGCAATGGTGGATCCTTCTGTATGAGTGGCAATTCACAAACCGTTGTAATAAGTTTGTGGTCGGAGGTACCTAATGGCGGACCAACTGTAACCTTGTACTGGTCAGGATTGATGGTCAGAAAAAGATCCAGGAGGGCGGCGAATTCGCCCCTCTCTGAGATTCGAGTGGGTTCGTCTACAAGTTGAGTAAGCCCGCAGCTGATGGCAAATGCTGTTGTCGGTCTTGTTGTGATGTTTGAGCCAGTTGGTGCTGTGGGCATTGAAGTCTCCCAGAACGATTATTTCTGAACTGGGGTGATCGACCTGTATTGAGTCAAAAGTGGTAGCTAGTGTTGAGAAAAAGCTTTGGTAGGCTCTATCTATCGCGCGGAGGGCGATAGAGACAACATATAAACTTGGTTAATCCCTTGGCGGTAAACTTGAGCCACATGACGTCAAGGTTGTTCGGTTCGAGTGTTTCTTCGCGGTGACATGAAAGGTCGCTTCGGACAAAAAGGCATATTCCGAACTTATATCTAAATCGGGTATGTAAGTCGTAACCAGGATAGAGGTAGTTCACTGTTGTTGTTGTAGAACATACTTGTGTTTCTGTAAGGGCTAATATGTGTGGTCTATTTGCTTGTAGATGTTGGTGTACCGAATTTATGTTTGTATTTAGGCCTATTATGTTGCAGAAATCTATTCTAAATTGGTTCGGTATCTTTGCTGTCTGTGAAATGCGGAATGAAGGGCTCCCAGGGCCACCCAGCGCCCGGAGATCCGAATGGCCGGGGAGTTTACTTCCGGAATATTTTGATCCTGGAAGCAGCATCATGTCCATATATTCCTACTGTGGAACCCGGGACCACCAGCGCTTAGGCGGAACGTGATTTGGGAAAACCACTCAGCGCTTCCCAATTCTGGTGGGGTGGTCTTTCACCGGACGATGCGAGTAGGCTTATGCATCTACCACCTAGGGCCGCTTCCACTCGAAGCATCGGCCTCAGACTCATTCCTTCGGCGGTCCCTAGTCTGAAAGGGGTAAAAATGGGGTTTGTTGGATCACTCCCCAGTGATCAGCTCCAGACTTTGTGCTTTGGTGTTCTCCAGCCTGGGGGAGGACGATGGGATTTGATGTGCCATATCTCATGGCAACTCGGAATGGCGGGGGCGTCACTCCCCGTAATCAAACTCCTCTCACCAGTTTGACGTTCCTGCCAGCCAATACAATGCAGCCCCTCTTGTCACAAACTGTCATTGATCAGCTCCAGAGTTTGTACTTTGGTGTTCTCCAGCCTGGGGGAGGACGATGGGATTTGATGCGCCATATCTCACGGCAACTCGGAATGGCGGGGGCGTCACTCCCCGTAATCAAACTCCTCTCACCAGTTTGACGTTCCTGCCAACGACACATCAATTTTGTTTGTAAGGGGGACACTTTAAATGAATATTTTTAGCCTTCCTGTTTCAACCCCCTAGGATGGGTAGATTGGGTAGATGTCATCCTTAGAATCTTAAATAGGAATGGGAGTCAAGTGGCACATCGTTTTAAAGGGCGTTCAATTATCTTTTCAGTGGTATCCTACTTTGTTGCTTTTTGTCCAGAGGTTTTCGAATAATCGCGTTTCAAAGTTGCAGAAATTAAACTTGCCCGCATTGAGATTTTGGTTTTCAGGTTAGTGTTTACACAAAAATAATTGAAATGGGTCTCCTTGCAGTACAAATGATTAGGAGAGTAGGTTACACCGCTAAAATCGTTGACTAACAGGAAGAAAATCTAATTTAAACAATTGATTTCTTATTTATTGATTATTTTACTTCGAAAAAAATATCTTTTTATTTGCGAAATAGAAATTTCTACAATAAAACACATGGGATCTACTTACGCACTATCTTATAAATTGTTCAAAATGTTGACCATTTTCCAGTAAACAATAATAAAATCTGTTTTCGAATTCCTCTCTAACATTTCAAAAAACTTCACCGGGAATTGACCGGCATTCTGCGCTGCAATTCGCCTTTTAGGATCATCAATATCAGCAGGTTGTGTTTTATAAACAGTGGATTTAATATGTCCCCAAAGAAAAACGTCTAAGGTTGTTAAACCCGGTGGAGGCCATTCAATTGGTCCCTTTCTACCAATCCATCTATCCGGGAATCTCTAGTTTAACCACTGTCAGACCGGAAGAAAATAATGAGGTGGAGCACCGTCCTGCTGGAATGTTAATAAATCCTCCTGTAAAACTGAATTACCTTATGCATGAATTTCAGTTTCTAGCTCATGGGTGTTAAGAGGATCAATTGTATCTTCAAGCACATTAAGGTACAGATCACCTGTCAAGTTTCCTTCAATAAATAAAGGACCAATAATGGCATTTCCAAGAATACCAGCCCAAACATCAACCTTTTGAGGTTATTGTGTATGTTCTTTCTGGAAAAATATGCGGATTTTCCTCACTCCCATATCGACAACTTTGTTAACATTTCTATTTAGAAAAAATAAATATTTATCGCTGAAACAGATCATTCGGCTGAATATTAGGTATGGCGTTGACTTGACGACTCATGAATTCACAAAACTGTATTTTTCTATCAAAATCATCGTCACAGAGTTCTTGAAGTATCTGCATTTTGTATGGATGGAGTTTATGCATTTTCAGTGCTTTTCTTAAAGTCTCGTGTGATATTCCTGTCTGTTCTGCTACTGTCCGCAAGGAGTTGGTGGGCTCTGCAGCAAATAATCCCAAAAGCTCCTTCATTCGTCACTCGTAGGTTATTTCTTTTTCTATTACTCACCGAACCAGTGTCGGAGAACTTTGCCACCAAATCCAGCACATATCTGTGACTTATTTCACGATTTCGATTTCTTTCATTGAAAACCAATGCCGTCCTTCGTGTGCACTTTCCAACCTCTACATAAATGAAAATAATTTCAGTTCTTTCTTGAAGAGAATAAACCATTCCCACACTTTATGCACTTAATAAAAGTTATAAGATAGCCCAACAAGCAAAAGCGATTTAACAATAATATTACTGTTTTGGCTAAATTTGCTGGCCATGTTTTTTTTTGTTAAAAATAACAACGTATTTTTAGAATTTGTAGATAGAATAGTAAGGCTTTTTGTGGAATTTCAGTGATAAGAAAGACAATGAACGCAAATTAACAGGTACTCGTAGTACCATCGAAATTTTATTAGATTACTTTTTTATGTGAATTTTTCGAGGTTACTTTGCCAATCGCCAAATAAAGTTTAAAACGGTGCCACCCATGAGAGTAGCGACGGGGAGGCAGGGGAGAGGCATGACCCCCCCCCCCCTTGGAAGTTTCCACTTATTGGAATTTGAGAAAAAAAAAGTTAATGTTTATGATGTTTTGTGTTTATTAGTATTTCGCCCACTCCCCCCTCCCCATTCGCGTCTATACACAGGAATATTACTTTGGCTCCCTGGCTTCCGCATGCGCAGAATACGAGTGACGAATCATTCAACGCCACCTGCACTACAAATACCTCAATTACCAATGTCTTTACGATGCAGCGCGTTCTTTCCGAGCGGCCTAGTGGTGTACTGGTTAGAGCATTTGCTTGTGATGTGGGCGGCGTGGGTTCGATTCCCGTCGGTGGCAATGCGTTTTTTTCAACCTTTTTTAAGATTATGTTTTTTTTAAATATGGTTTAGCTTGGGTTCGTTTCAGTTAGTTGGGTTAGTTAGATTATTTTTGCTTTTTTTTTTAATTTGGGTTAGCTTGGGTTAGTTTCAGTTAGTTGGGTTAGTATGATTATGTTTGCCTTTTTTTAATTTGGGTTAGTTTGGGTTAGCTTGGGTTAGTTTTAATTAGTTTTGTTTGGTTGCGCCCCGGAGCGAGCGAAGCGAGCGGTGGGCCATGTGTGAAGTCCTAGACACTTGTAAACTAACGCACCCATACTCTGCGCATGCCTAAGCCAGGGAGCCAAAGTAATATTCCTGTGTGTAGACTCCCTAGAAAAATGTCTGAAGACCCAACGCAATAAATTTTTGTGTAAACACTAACCTGAAAACCAACTTTGAAACGCGGTTATTCGGAAACCTCTGGACAAAAAGCAATAAAGTAGGATACCACTGAAAAGAGAATTGAACGCCCTTTAAAACGATGTGCCATTTGATCCCCATTCCCATTTAAGATTCTAAGGGTGACATCTACCCATTTTTCATAATTTTAACTCCAATAAAGTTGAACCCCGTCTAGAAAATCATCCTGGTCGGGATAAGCAATTGATTTTCTATTGCTTAAAACCATAAAGGAGGGGGTGGTATCTTAATTCTTAATTATCCACTTTTAATAAACTGTAGTACCATATGGTGGTGAGGTTATATCTACAGGATGAACTGAAACATTTATTCGGTTTGATTTAATCTAATAATGCAGGTGTAAATTGCATTTGAATATTATAAATATCTATATTACAAAAGGTTTTTATTTATTAATATATAGTAAAAAGTCTTGATTTGTTAATTTAAAATGAAAACTTTGTCTTTAAAATTTTAACTACCTTTCACTCTACAGAATTCCTTGATCTACGCTTCTCTCTACTTCCCTCCAATCAGGCAGGGATCTGACTTCAACTCCTTAACTTGAATCTTACAGGCACGATTTGAGCTACAAATTCGATACCGCCATTTTTACTGCTTTCCTTCAACTACAGGACAGGCAAGCCGAGACGCTACGTCGTTTTTGGCCTTAAGGAATGGCGTTAAGAACTCCTAAACAAGGTCTTTGTTCAATGTGGACAAAAATAACAGAGGTACACTAAATATTATCTAATATTTGTGCATACAAGTGGAGAAATTGCCTAAAAGGATGGGACCTTTTGGCGGGAAGATGAGAACGAGAACTTTCGCTCTTGCTTGAGTGAACGTTAAAATTGCACTAGAATATAATTTCTTCTTCTCGCTCGCCTTAAGGCGCCAAGCTAAAAGTCGACTAAGAGTGGGGATTGGCGCGAAAGTAAGCGTGGGTTTCTTTCTTTCTTTAACATGAACTGTTTACTGAACACTGACGGAGACGCGGATATATTAAATTGAAAACGCTTATACACCCGATTGAAATGACAAAATTACACTTAGCTTTATATGATGGAATCGACCATCCAGGTTTGGACTAGGGGGTATTAACCCCTGGGTGAAATAAATCTATTTCGAGTTTAATTACAGTTCATTCATACTACATACATACAGGGTGTTATCACCAAACTATACGGTAAAAAACGAGAGTTATACACGTGTTGGGGTATTTCCCCAACACATCATTAGAAACTGACCAAGGCTTAAAACATTTCCAATAACAACAATTATTCACCTAAAATGAACTAAACAGTCGCATATTACTTTCATTATTAATTAACCAATTGTGCCTCAAAATTACAATTGAAACCGCAAAAAGCTTTTATAAAACGTATTTTGTACGTTCTATTTTAATCCTATATTTTCTCAATGTCAAGCTAGCCATAACGACAACAAAAAATTTGAATGACATAAATAACCAGAAAAGCAGATATTATTTTTTATATCTACGACAATTTTCAAATGGTATCTTACTAATATTATTCCTTATGTAGGCTCAGGTATTGATCTGCCAGCTGGATACATACCACAACACACGGTACCTCAGCGACCACAAAGTCCTCCCCAACCTCCGCTTCAACAAAACCAGTTTGATCATAAATTTCAATCCGTTTCACAGAATCATTTCGAACAGCAATATCAGGCAAGTCTCCAAAATAACTTTGATCAACAGTATGAGTCAAGTCAGGTTAGTTCTCAACAGCAAATCAATCAAAATGCATTGCCTAGTCAGGGACCGGTGTATAAACCACAACCTTCAGCAGCACTACAGATACACTCGGGGGTAAATAGGAAACAACCTACGCATTCGCCTGAATATGATATTCTACAATCTATAGAGTACGATCCTAGAACTGGCGTGTTTGACAATAGCAAAGAGATACAGGCTAATGGAAACGAGTTTATAAAATATAGCAACCAGAAGCCCATTGAAACTTTTGTGAAACCTAAGCCAGTTGATAAGCCTACTTCAACTCCCAAGCCAAAATTGGAACAGGTAAGTTTGTCGCCTTAGAAAATTCTAAAAGAAAACAGTAGTAGAGAATTATATCTGTCCCAAATATTCCAAATAAGCTTTTAAAGAAGTTAAAATATAGAGCAAGAATAAATGTTCGTTTGAGCTAACACTGAAAATATTTGTTGGTGGGGAATTGCGTATTTTTCCTTTCAATTTATTATATTGTTACGATTAAAAAATAAACAACACAAGAAAAATTCGTGTAGTTTGAGTTAAGTTTATTCATAAAGAACTGAATATTAATATATAAACAACGAAGTTAATAAACAAAAAAAAATTGGAGGAATTTAATACATCAATTTTAAAGTATAAAATAAAATCGATTAGATGTGAAGATTAAATACGATTAGCATTTATCTTGGTTGGAATTCTAATTTATTAGGTATGTGATTACATATTTCGAATAGAAAAAATGGATGGGTGCCTAATTTTAGTATCAATCAAACAATCTATGAAACGTTTCAAATGACTGCTTAATATTTACAGAGTATCTGAAAATCATTAACCAACGAACATTAATAAATCTTTTTGCATAATTGCAAGTACCTGTTCTCATATTCACAGTTTTCCCAATGTAATAGCTTTTATGGTTCCGACTAGATTTACCCAAAAATTAAATTTACGTATATTACTCAATTTATTGAAATATTGCTTTCAGAAGAAATTTATACGGTTTTTGTTAGATATGCTTTTTCACATATAAATCAATTAGCTAACTTCCTTTGTTATCGAAAACACTTTTAAACATTATTAAATTTTCAGGAAATTTATCGAGCAGCTTCCATAACTTATGATAAATTTTACTCTCCCATTCTTCAAAGAATTGATAAAATCCTGCAAGGACTTGGATTTAACGAGGAATCGTGTAGAGAAAGACTGATATGCAGCATGTACAAGAACCCAAGCCAATTTAGTCCACACAGTAATTTACTGTCAGCTGAGTTAAGCAGGTGAGTGAAATCGAATTGAAAAGAATCTCTTAATTTATCTGATGATCTTATTTTGTGTGCACTTGCTGATGCCGCATGCCGTCTTTAATTTAAACCTAGTAAACTTCGAGCAATAATTGTTACACAGAAAATAACATAAATTCAATACACTACTTAAACATTTTTAGCAGACGTATTTGTGGCAAAACATGGGGCATATATCCCAAACAAATGCACTGGCTATATGTTGCTGTCATTAGACCATTGATAACATATAGAGCAGTCAGTAGCTTGGTACTCTAAAAGCTAACAAAGCTCTCATTTCAAAGATAAGCGTGTCTGGCAATTAGTAGCGACTTCGGCACTGCACCCACGGCAGAGCTTGAGACTAGCGTCTCGCCGCTATGAGGAGCCTGATCCCGACTTCTGCCGAACGGTATATGGCGCTACATGCGTTGTTTAATTCGCTCGCTGCGAGGCGCAACCCACAAAAACTAACCCAAACTACCCCAAGGAATGCCAAAAACTAACTAATCCAATAAAAAAAAACCTGCATGGAGCATGCTTCGAATTAATCACTCTGTGTTCTAGAGACACGAGCTTCACCACCTGAGCCAACCTGTCACATTCCTGCTTTTCCCGAAAAGTGTTATACAAACGCGTGAAGTGAAAAAATGTGTAAACCACATTGTCGAGCGGAGTAGGGGGATGAGGTTCCCCACAGCAACGAAAAGCTAATGCGCTTGAGGGTCTTCTAAACTGCCACGTCTCCAAACAGTACTGGAGAGGGAGGGCGGATCGGCTACGTATTGATTGACATAGGCGGTGATCAACAATCCGCAGGCGATCATCATAGTGCATACTGCAAGATGTTATGCCTGCCAAACCTAACTATTACCATGACATTGATATGATTGCACAGTGGCTCATGGATAGAAACTGGAAAGGTAAGGCAATCAAAATATTATCGGATAGTTAAGCGGCTTTAAAAGCTCTTGAATCATCCAAGGCAGTATGGAACTGCCAGGAACTAGGTAGAGCAAATAAACTTACACTGATCTGAACACCTGGACATATAGGATATGAAGGAGCTGATGCTCTTGCGAAGCAGGCGGCAGCAACGGCCAACTACTTCAACTTAGCCGACAGCAGATACAGGCTGTCGGCTAAGAAGCCACATCAAGAAGATATCGCTTTACGAAGAAACGAAATACCGTTTGTGCTTGGAAGACGAAGAAACATTGGCGCATGTTTTATGCCACTGTCCAGCAATGAAAAGAAAGTAATACAGTAATAGGTTTGAAAGCTATCCACTCTAGAAACCTAATCGATTTCATGAAAGGATCGAGCCTCTGTCCTCTGATCTATTGGAAACCACAGATGCGAGTCATAATAGACCCCAAGAATCGCAGTGGACCCACACACATGTACGAAATGCGAATAAATATTTTAAAATTAAATTCAAATTGACAATGTTATGTTTGCGCATGATGCAAGAATCTGAAAGATTTCTGCATTTTGTAAATCAGGTTGCAGATCTTGTTCAACCTGTCTAGATATATTTTTTTACTATACGAATTGAAATTTTACCTGAAGGGCATTATCCTAAACCGTATGTAGGGATGTTTCTTAAGTATACTTATGTAGAAAATACAGGGGCGTGTTGCTGATTAAAACGTGAAGTAAAATTCATATAAACATATCTTCGTAAGGGCGTCGTTTTTGAGATATAGGACGATAAAATTGATATAATACCGTATAGGTATAAGAAATTTTGTGTGTGATTTTATTAGGTAATTTTGTGCTTGTCGTTAATAGATTATAATTTGTCAGCAAAACCGTTGCTCGTAAACGCCAGCCCGCAGTTTTAAATGATACGCCTTGGGTACACAAAATTCGCCAAACGCCTCTCTCAATTAGAGAATCGCCTCAGAAGGCCGCCTTCGCCACTGTATGATTCTGGAGTTGGTTGATGGACGCCAATATCTATTAAAAGAGAAAAAGCTAGTATACAAGTCGCCAGGGGACGAGCAACTAAATTCCCTTGCAGTCGTCTGTAGATCGAGATGTAGGCCGTCAATCAGACCCCAAAGCGCCTTTATATCTGAAAGCTCCCACCTTTCGATCAACGCCATTTTGTCATGATAATAATGGGTTATGATTTCGCCGTCCAATTTAACCTTCATCATCATTTCCATGAGAAGCTGGGCAAAATCATGCACTCTAGGAAATGCATTCCTAAGAACCGCCTTTCTGCCTTCCCATGATTGGTCACACTTATCGAGCTGGTTAAACCAGCTCCTTGCTGCGCCTTGCAATTTCGCCTGCATAAAATATGCCCTCTCATAGTTCGACCAGTCATGAATATCGCCCAACTAATCAATTTTGCTCACTACGTTACTGTCCTGGCTGTAAGGATCGGACAGCCCGAAATGCAAGCGAAGTCCGCCCTATCACTACAAGCATGCTCTACTACCGCCTGAGGAATGCTCTATTCTGACTCATTTTTGCCTTCTTCCATAGGCAGTTACTTGAAAAATCGTATTTACACACCAGTACACACAGTTAGTTAAAATACGCCACAATTTTTACAATAATAATCAGCATACGCACTTATAGTGACTTTCTCAAAAATTGTCCATTGATGTCAATTCACTGTCAAGGGTAGCAAAAAACGCCCGCCAGTCTCGTTAAGAGTTTTTGTTATACCGCCACTCACAAAGAAAAGAAGACACTAACGTGACCCAACTCGCCGAAATCGTGTTTTTCATCGTTCTCCACAACAAATAGCACAATCCGTAGGTTATCCCGACTTCTGATCTGTAAACAACACTTTTTACTAACGCATTTTATTTCGCCCATATTATTACAGCCACCTTAAACCTCTACCAGTACAGTCATCATAATTGCATAACTTCATGACCTCGCCTTGCAGGATTGTCGCGACCGCTCCTATTCCAAAGTTACGTCGCCTATAAAATTTGCTCGTTACATTGTTACTGATTTTAAAAGCACTTGGAAGTTTCAAGGTCAAGAAGATATTTAAACTTTAAATTTTAAAATTATGAGCACTTCGTCATTTTATATCATTTAATCAAACCGTTATTCAATATCACTACTATTTTTGACCATAATTATAAATATTCTGTTTACTTTATATTTATAACAGGGCTATTGCTAATTTATTTCTCCCCATTTTATAAGTATTTAATTTTATACACACATTCTTGGTTTGGATAAAATCACCTTTTTGTAACTAAATATCCCTAAAAATGAAGAATGTTCATAGTAATTCTTGTTTTGCTTCAGGAAAAATGTGTACACATATTCCATCTAAATTTGAAATCCATTACCTTTTTTAGTGCGGTCGTTAATCACTTGTTATCTCAAACCAAATCACTGCAAAGCGAAAGGACTGCCCGGCCGAGCCAGCAGTTTCGTGAACGATAGAGACGCGGCGGCAAGAGGGAAACTTATTGCTCGAATAGCCAAGTGCTTGAACTGATCAGAATATCAATAGACTCAATAGACTTTGTTATTATGTTCCATACTATGAAATTAAAAACAAAATGTGATCATGCGCCGTTATTGCTTACATGGAATATTAAGTTACTCCACCCACCAATGCCCTAACAATAATGGGTTAGATGTCAGCCATTTGACTTGGCAACTTTCTAACCTAATTTTAATTGTGTATTCAAGAAGCCACATACGTTAACTCACTAACACCACTGGTACTTCCAAATGGGTATTAAAATACTATAATAATTGCATTCTTACATTGCTCCCTAAGTAATATATGCCTTTCTCTTGCAACCTAAACTAACCCCAACATGTGTAATTAATAAAAAATGGTTTATTTAAGTGAAAATCCTTATTTGTAATCAATAAACAAGTTCGCCTTGACCGCGCTGAAGTGTTTCACTGAAATTTACTTTAGAAATTATCCCGGTCACCTACTCGTCAGTTTGGTCAACGCATTCTGAATAAGTAATGATTATACGGAAATTTGCCGTCCAAAAACGCGGCTGGTGAGCTTTATTATGAGTAGCTTGCAAGTTAAATAGTTAGAAAATAATCTGTTTTAAGTACACGGGGAATATTTCGTCATGCCTCTCATTTATGAATTTTTGTAAAGCCGCCTTTATTCAGGAGTAATAATCCTTAATAATTTGACTGGAAAACTTAAAACTCTATTAAGAATATACATACCTTGCGATAATAAAGCAGCAAAACGTTGTGACGGAATAAATATATTATTATAATCCGTCTTCATTTCTATCAAAAGTTTTTTAGCTTTATAAGTATTCTTATTCGTCAGCAGTTTACATTTACTTTAAAGTTTATTCCGAATAAATTAAATTAATTCGAAATCATTCTAACTGATGTTATATATTTTCGTTAGTAGTATTGATGCCTTCTACTGTTAAGATACGCAAAATTATTTTCGGACTATTGCTTTCTATCTAGTTTATTGTATTATATTAATGCTTTACATTGGTTTTACTTGTTTGAATGTAGCACAGTTGCTCCTAATTGTCTAGGTAAAAGTAAATTCTTTACAATATCTTAGTAAGGTTTTCCGTCTTAATTTGCGTTTTTTTTTCTCTAATTTATATGGTAAAAATTCGTTCTATTATGGTATATCCGGCTCTGTCCCAAGAAATATATTCTTAAATATGGGTAAATTTACCTCTTTAGAGTACAGTTCCATAGAACAGTGGGTACATAAAGAAAGGAAAAATGAGAAGTAATTTCGTTTGAAAATAAAAAAAGCTCGATATGATGAATGATATTTACATACATACACATTTTGGTCAGTATGGTGCTGAAAGTGTTATTTTAAGTGAAATGTTTCAATTCCCTTTTATTGTTTCAATTTAGCAAAAAGTTTTAAACATTGTTGCAAAATTTACACCTTATTTATTTATTTTATTTGGGATACAAACAGGAAAAAATTCCCACAACAATATCCACTTAGAATGTTACTTAGAACTAAGCCGAAATACCCAAAAGTATACTCTATCCAAAAAATTCAATCATCGAGAAAGTTATCTAATAATTAGGTGTTAATATCAATATCAAAACCAAACCTATTAATTATACACACATTAAATAAATGTAAACGGCTATTATATGAGAGCGATCGTAAACTTGGATTTATCTGATGCTTGAGAAGAATTAACAAAATCAATATCAAAATCAAAACAATACAAATTCTTAACTTTCATCATTCGGCACAGCGTTTTGAGAGCTAGTTGTATGCCTGAATGGTATGTTAAATGGATGACTGATTCTTAAAATTCGTGGAGCTACATTGAAGGATATCATAGCTAGTAAATTTGAGGAGTCTACTTTATTTATAATCAGTGGGCCAACTAGGGAGGTGAAGGGCGGGTGATAGGGGTAGCTTAGCCCCCCAACTTTGAAATTAGCCCCCTCCCCCTAGACCGAATAGTGCGTCTTAGCCCCGTTTGTCCCCAAAAGGTGTTTGGATCTTTTTTTATTTCAAATAAAATGAATTGCATCAGAAGACTTTCTACTAAAAAGGTAGATGCTCAAAAACACGGGCTAGTTGAAGTTGAAGTGACACTGATAGTAGTGAAAAAGCAGAATTATCTCATAGCGAAAAAACAAAGTGGTGAACAAAAACCCTAATAATAAAAGACCATTGGACTTAGGAGCCATTGGCGACTGCCCAAGTCAATCTGTTTTATTATAAATTTTCAATGACAACAAGCAAAAAAAGCAAGGAAAAAGATAGTGTTCTAACGCAAGTATCATCAGCGCATAAAGATCTAATTGAAAAAAATCGAAAATACGTAAAATCCCTGGCAGAAATATATCTTACTTTAGCAAGTCAAGGAATAGCGTTTAGAGGTCACGATGAAAGCGAAAAATCGTTAAATCAAGGAAATTTTCAAAATATGTGTGGGCTTTTAGCCAAAAACATTTAACCTAAAGAGACCCGACAACTCATTCATAAAAATCCGAAATCTTGCAAAAATATCAACAAAACGATTGTCCCGCGTCCTTACATTTTTATGAATCGTGTACAAACTTTTGTCAAACTTCGTCCCCACTACTAAATGTAGTATTGCCCGCCCCCGCCTGAACGAAAGCAAGGACAGTTCATAGACGTAGACTTTGAAAATGTAAGTCCATCATAATAATAATTTCAATAAAGTAAATACGTTTAATTTGAAATGATGGTATTTATTCGGGTGCATTATTTAAAATATATTTATGTTTTATTTATAGTGTGTGGGTTAGATTGCGTTAGTTTGGGTTAAATATGGGTTCTGAAGGTTAGTTAACACAAACTAGTTATTTTGCTGTGTCACGAAATTTTTCCGTGTCCTTGCAAAACCACTGCCATGAAACCAAAGAAGTATTCATTTCAAAAATGATTTAATAGAGGTTGGTAAATGACTGCAAACATATCAGATTATCCATTAATATCACATACATAGGTACGTATTAGAAAATATTAATTAATCACATCACAAAATGGTGCCCACTCTACTACTGTGTTTCATTTACTTTTACTTACTTATGGAAACTCAGGTTCGGATGATAATAGCTGGAAATTTTGCATACCTCACACCGCAAGACCATCGTTACTTTGATATAAAGTTTATAAAAAATATTTATAGGAAATCACTCACGAAGTACAAAAAAGCTATACGTCGCACAAATTCAGGCTTTAAAACGTCCATTTGAAACCAGGCAAAACTGGTCGAAGAGTGCTATTTTGCACGTTTTTTAATGAAAAACATTAATTTATTCAAGTCGCGATCAAAAGTTGGACGGCAATCTTGTCACTTTTGACGTCTGTATTATTAGGAATCCCATTCAAAAAGGTGTCGAAATTTTTGCTAGTGAGCTTTGACATTGCACAATTTTGTTAATATCATAGCAACCAGTCATCGAAAAGACTTCTTTATGATACCAAAATAGAAATAGTATATTGTGCAACAAGTGCTGAAAATAAGACTCTTCACACGAATGAGACAGTTTGGTGACACGAGCCGTAAGCGAGTGTCATAAAGTCTCATGAGTGTAAAAAGTCTTTTCAGCACGTGTAGCACACTACACTTTTTCTACGACTGCTACATACAGGGAGGGTGCCCCACTGGGAGTGTGGTAGAAAATTACATGTTATATGGGAAACATTTTTATTATTGATTTATCAGAAAATTTTATTCCTAATGAAAGAAGCTACGTGAGTAAGTGATTCTCGCTGAACTATAACTAGGGGCACAGTCCTACAATGGGGCCACCGGAGTGGGGTCCCTATTTTCCAAATATTTTGGAAAAGAGGCTCCGAGGGCGAAGCCCTAAAATGGGGCCTATGGTACGGGAGTCCCATTTTTTACAGATTTAGCAATTGAGCCCCCGGGGGCGAAGCCCTAAAATGGGGCCCCAAGTCTTAAAAGGGAGCCCCTGGTATAGGAGTTCCATTTTCTAAAGTTTTGCAAAAAGGGGCTCCCGGGGGGGTGAAGCCCTATAATTGGGCCCCCTTTTTTAGAGATCTGGTAATGGGACCTTTGAGGGCGAAGCTCTAAAACGGAGACGAAGCCCTTTAATCTAAATACCCGAATAAGCGTGTGAAGCCGTGTGCAAAGTATACTTTTCACACGATGTTTGAAATGTCCAGTTTTCCAGAGCAGCAGTGCGTTTTGTCTATTTTCAGGGCAGTCGTAGAAAAAAGTATATTCAACTTACATTTGCAATGAATGGTCATTGCGTAATATACTATTCAGCAGCTAATAATGAAATAAAATTTACGAAAACTTATTTCCTGAATAATTTCAAATTTGAACACGAAATTTATGAGATACCAAAAATACGCAATTTTATCCTGATTTAAACGTTTTTTTCTTCAAACGTCAGTAAATCCGTCATTACTCGACTGTGTAGGCG